>NQII01005100.1:0-173664 GCA_002778355.1 Clitarchus hookeri | reverse complement strand
GTGTGTGTGTGTGTGTGTGTGTGTGTGTGTGTGGTCTTCTTCGTTCGAAGTCCACTGTGATGAGAATGTCCCAATAACCCTCCGATGCTTCTGTGCTTAACCGTGCGCGAAGAGACAAATAAAGAAATCTGTCGCCATGCGGAAAGAAAGATACTACATATAACCAGAGCACACACGCCTATTTTTTTTTTCCTTTTTCTGCCTTCTCCTTTCCCTAGACAACGACCACCCGATCAGCTACGGTGATAGTACGGTGGCCTAATCCGCAGGCGCTCGTGGTATATACTGGACGTTTTGTGCATGGTATCCACGTGAGATTTTCATGTTCGGAAAATAATATCTCGCCACACAACACCATCCTGTATCATTTGCTCATGTACTGGCTCAGCTTTCACCATCGCTCCACCTACAATCTTCCTTAGCAGTAAATGTGCGTATATATCAACTTGAGTGTGTTTCACGACAGTGGAGTAACAAAAAGAGTCCCATTCTTTTTGATGACACACACTCAGTCATAGCAATTTTATAACTCGGGTTACCGAGCAGTAATTATTAATAACTATGTCCCTTTCTTTTCCAAGGTAATCATTTTTGTGGGCACATTCCTCCGTTTCTCCGAACGATAGATGGTAGAGTATAAGTACAGTTCGTGGTCAAGGTTAGAATCCCAGAAGAACGTTATAATTTTACGTGTATCCTTACAATTACAGCCAGTTCAAGAATCCCTAAAACATGGATTGGCTACCTACGTGCAGGTCTCTAAAGAAGAAGGATTTTTTAAGTTTTCATTATCTCCGGTCATGAATCAGGCCGTTGGATGAATGTCTTTTGTGGCTTAGAAAATTACAAAATTTAATTTTTTTTTTTTTTTTTTACAAATCCTTTTCTGGGTACGCTTAAAAGCAATACGTTGGACAGTTATTGACGAAAACATTTATCAGCATTTGTCGAAAGCTTTAGCAAGTTTATTAATATTTACATATGGATATTCCTGTGTCATTTTAATAGGATGCCTAAAGGATTTTCTCCTCAAAGGCAATTTTGTCTGTATTTTCTACCCCAAGCTTGCCAAGTAATTAAAATGCATGTATCCATGACTTTGTGACATGGCTCAGATTTTCTAACATATAATTAAAATTTTTTTGCCAAATTACTGTTTTTACGTGATGCGTCTCTTCGGTGATGAGCGCACATTTAAGTCAGTCGTAATTAATAAATGAGCCATATAAAATACAAATAATATCACTAAGTGTCAATTAATAGTTTTCCTTTAAAAATTAAGTTTCTCCACTGACATTTTTGTTAACTTTATTTTTAATGGTATTCATCCGGTTCCATAATAGCATGCCCCATTTTATTGACTTTACCTCAACTGTCGTGTACTATAATATCGAGGATCCACTATTTTAATTGATTTTTACAGCGTCATCATAATTGCTAGATTAATTTTGTCAACTGTTGTGTAAGATTAAGTGTCCGACTGACTGACCAACTGACTCACTCATTAAGGCACAACCCAAACAGCTACACGCAAAAGCATGAAAACTTGAGGATGACTTTTCCTTAGGGTGCAGGCATACACTAAGATACGATTTTTCGAAATTGAACCCTAAGGGGATGGAAAGGGGTGATACATGTTTTCGATTACGCCTCAACAACTCATTAACCCAATGAGATAACGTTGTACTATTCGCTTCAAAAGATAGCCTATACTAATGCCTGAAATCTTATTGTATGGTTTTTTTTAATTCAACCACAATAGGTGTTCAAATACTTCTCAAAAGCGTATTAACTCGACGACATATCGTTGTGCTCTTTGCTTCAAAAGCTACCTTCGTAAGTGCGTAAAAATTAATTTCGTTATTTTTTAATTTAACCGCCTTTAAGGCGAAAAGGGGTCAACGTGTTTTCGAGTACTCCTCAAACGCTCAATAACCCGATAAGATAGATACATTTATGCTATTTGCTTTAAAAAGATAGCTATATGAATACTTAAAACTTATTTGAGGATTTTCCTAATCTCAACTCCCTGAGAAGGTGAGAAGGTTTCGACTGTGTTTTCGACGATGTTACCTATATTTTATCGTTTCCATGCCTGTAACCTTCAAGCCAAGATGTGTTTTAAGATATTATCAAACCAAAAATAGTATGCATAGAAATGAAACATATCTGTTACTGAGAAAATAAGTTTCATTTCCCTTGGAGTCGCGGAAAAAGTTGTCAGAACTGAACAGGACATATATTTAAATATCTCATTTTCGTAGACTACGCTATCACTGAAATATATCACACTATGTTATTTTCCGTATGAGGTTTTATACGTGGTTTAAAATTACACGTGGTATCGCGTTTAATAATTTCATATTTCTGATGAAGAGTGAATCCTAACTAATATTATAAATGCTAAAGTGTGTTTGTTTGTTTGTTTGTCCTTCTTTGCCGTCGCAGCGGAGCAACGGATCGATGTGAATTTTTGTACAGAGATAGTTGGAGGGCCGGGAAGTGACATAGGCTATTTTTTATCCCGAGAAAATATCTCATTCCCTCGGGGAATTTCTTACTGTAAAATGAAAAAGTACACAAACGTAATAACAATGCAATGTCGCAACCGAGCAACAGATCGACGTAATTTCTTGCACAGAAATAGTTGGAGGGATGAAAGGTGATATTGGTTACTTTTTATCGCAAGAAAATATCTCAAAAAATTTACAAATGATAATAGTTAATGAAGTCGGAAAAAAGTTTGCCGCCAGCGCGCTCTCTTGCAATGCCATCAAAGATGGAACAATATCATGTAGTAAAGAATTGTGTAGGATAAAAGGACCTAAAAAATCTCCACGGTAGCATATATCTATCTATAACAGAGAAATACTAATAAGTGTTTTTACCATTTAATTCACCGAGACGCTGAATTTTATAATATGTATAGAGTATAGAAGATTAATATTAAGTAAAATTCAACTTTATTTTTTTTTTAAACCTAAACAATAATTCTGTAGTCCACGCGAGTGGAGCCGCGGGCACAGTTAGTTAGGATATAATGCCCATTCAAGCCTCATAGTAACCAATATATGTGTTGCAATATTGAATTGGTTTCATACAAAAAATGTTAGACCTATATACTTGCGAATCACCTACAGAACTATCAAATAACATACTTTAACAATGGGGAGGCCGTTTGTTTATATTTGGTTTTACAGCAAATCTGAGCTTTTATTTATTTAAATAATATATAACGTAACTTGAATACATTTCAGTAGCTTTACAACCAGAAATAATCAGAAGAAAAAATTCACAGAGGTCATTCGCTAAAAGAAAGTAGTAACTGCTTAGCATAGTACACACGACGGCAGCTGTGGGCATAATGCTAGTTAGTGTATATTTTTTCAAAATGTTACAGCTTCTCCTAGCTTTGCTAAGAACAGTATTATTATTTATCGTCTACCTCCACGAGGAAAAGAAAGTGTTAGCAGCCAGCCATTTTTGTAGTTCCTAGAATTTGCTATTACAGAATAAAATTACATTTCAAGCAATATTTTACCAAACATAATAAATAATAAAAATTCGAAAATTTCCTCACAGCTATAAAAATGTTGTGCTGAGAAGGTTACTTGATAAATTTTTTTTTTTTTTTACACTGTTCGCCTTTCTTAGCGACATAGTGTTAATACGTGCACATTTATTAATAATCATAACCATAGCACTTTTCAAAATATTTGTTTAAAATGAATAAATCATTCGAAGATGTTGTGTTGTTTAAATACTAGTACTGGCGGACTGTGACCTTACCTAAGGCGCAATTAATTTTGAAATTTGTTGGATACATGATGCAGTGAAAGCAAGCAGCTTTTAAGGCACTCTCTTCATAAAAGGTCTACGTTTATTCGTTTATTCCTCAATTATTGTAATTTTACGTTATACGCGATCACCTGCTTGGTTTAGGCGGGTAGCGTTGTTTACAATCTCGGCACCGGCGCTTGGACAAGTGGCTATAACTGCCACATTGCGTACTGGGTTCGTGGTTCTTTCGGTTCATTCTCATGACCATGCGTCTTCCAAATGTTTCACTTGTCCACAGTCACGTTTTGACTTACTTCATTGCATTACATTGTTCAGCTTTAATAGGGCTTGTACTGGCACTGTAGTGGCTCCCGACACTTTCTCCGGTGTCAGTAACAATAACATATTAGATTCCTTGCCTTCTTGTGGGGGAGACAGTACTTTAAAGTATCTGGAAACGCACGAATACTTAGATATCTTGGCGAGGTCACTTAACACTATAAGAATACGTTCGTCCAGCGGTTGTCATTTTGGGGTTCTCACCCACAACTAGCATTTTTTGGTTTTTCGACTCGGGTTCAAACCATCACACTGAAATACACCAGTAACTGCACTGATCACATCTCTGCTGTTCACCTATGACTAAATAGTATAGCGTTGTGCTGTGTTGTAAAACTGTAAGCAGTTGGTCGGCAACTGCGACGGACGGAGCTGTCGACCAGCACAATATTACGTTTTTTGCCATTAGGCATTACATCCAAAAAAAAATTAAGTTTTTATTTTTATTTTTTTTTCTTCAGGTTGAAATGTGCCTGGAAAGGTTTTCCTTTACTCTCTAATCTGTCACATGCAAACCCTTCGAGTATTTACTTCTATAAGGGTGTAACTCCCTTTTCACTTTCCGGGAATTCTTCACCGATCGGAAAACGCGGCCGGGCGAGACAGGCCTTCCTCTTCTGCTTTGTTGCTTTATTCCTTACTTAAAAATTGTATTTCCTTGAAGTTAATTTTTTGTCTCTAATATACCAACATTCTTAACTGCGTCTCCCCACGCTTCACTTCCGTGCATAAGGGTCGTGGGGCCGCAGAAATTGTACAAAGCAATATTCAGATTTTGTTTCATTTGCTGTATTTTCTGAACGAGATGCACTTTGTTTTTAATTCATGTATGCCAGTTGTTATTATGTGCTTTCTTTACCGTCGTAGTGCAGTTTCCAATCTTTCATTATTCCGGGTTTCGTTGTTCCTATGACTACTGGGAACTTTCCGTCTTGTTTTTGAAAATTTTCCTTTTCCACGTATGTTTTAGTTTCGGATTTTTGACAAGTTGTTTCGTAATGTTTTGTAATGTTTTACTGCCCTTCTGCTCACCGCATTAGTCCGCTTCCTCCCCCTGGTCCGTGATTGTGGGTTTTCTGTGTTAGGTGTATTTTATGTCCCTGCTGCACCTTTCTGGCCGCCGGATTCCCGGTCGTGATTGGCCCGCAGTTCGGCCAATCGGGGGCGGGAGTCTGTCCCGGACCAGGTTGCAAGTATAGGAATTTCCGTTTCTTTTTCTCCCAAAAATTATCTTTTTTCTACCCTGAAACTACTTTTTCCTGTTTCTCCCTTTACTTCGTGACTTCCCCTATCGTGGGTTTTTTTTTATCCCTTTTCTTCTTCACCCCCCTTTGTATCCTTTCTTCCCCTTTCTATTATAATACCATTACAGTGTTGCTATCGTCCATCCTTTTTTAATTCCTTACGCGCGGTTGCGTGGGGCCTGAATAACCCATGAGACACACTCCTATACATATATCTCCAATACTTACACCTATTGTTGTATGGAAATGCAAGTTCAAGGCCTGCACGGTCACTGCAAACACACAGCCCAGCGTTTGTACTGCTCACCCTTGACTGAGAATGGCAAGACAGCAGCCCTTGGCAGTTCCTTATACCTAACTTATCCTTCTACTATAATTCCTTTCAAAAATGTTTCCTACCGTAGCGAAGAGGACTTCAACCCCATCCATATTCCTGCTGCCACAACACGAATCCCGCAACTCCCAGTCATCTACATAATCCACACGTACTCTAAGGCGAGATGAGGGCATCTCGCTAGTGAACATTGGGGGAGATGTTATGGTGTGATCAGGCCTTAGCTGAACGGCCTGCCTGATCACACCTTCAAACATTAAACCAGGGCACTAGCGTGATTGCAACAACACCTTGTGAAAGACAGTTGCAGAAATCCCCTCCACCAGCCAGTAAACGGGTCCGAAATATATTAAACAACGCGCCCGATATAGGCCAGCGTAACACCGGGAACGGCGTCTTTTGTCGTCGACCCGACCAGAGAGAATACCACGGAAGATGGGTGTGTCCGGCCGTCGTTAACCGCCTCCTAGAATCAGCCTTCGGCAACATGAACAAGGTGGGGACTTTCCAATCAGACTGTAATAATAATGGCGTGAGGTAATGACATTTAATACAATAAATTAGCATCTCGGTATAGCATTTAAAGCTCCCCGATCAATAGTCACGTAAATTGTTATTGTATAATCCTTATGTTCAGTAAACCTCATATAATACTAGTGTGCTCTACCTAATCATGACTCATTATTGAGCTACGTCCTTAGACACTTTCACGTACGAATGGCTTAAAAGCTAATTCGTAACACAATACATATATTTTATTTAAACCGTAGACGTTAAATTCCGAGTGCGGTGGAATATACACGCTGTGTTTATTTCTTACATCGCAATATTTATTTTAAAAGATGGTTAAAGGATAAATTATGGCTGAAAGTAAAAAGTAACTAGGGCCTCAAAAGTGCACACTTTACCGTGATAGGCCTATACCAAGTGTTCATAGTTTAGTGGTGGCGTAATGTCCCGAACACTGTGCCGCCGGGAGGGGAAATTCGGTGGCGTTTCGGTGTTATGTTTTATAAGCTATAATGGTTGCAATGTGTGCTGGATTCTTACCCTGAATAGGATACCGACGAGTCGCTGCAGTTTGCGTGGCTTGTCCGCGTTGACATGAGTCATAACACCCCGTCAGAAATCAATCCCAGAGAGCCTTGGCAGAAAGGCTAGTGTGCTAGCCGCGCCGAATCAGTGTCCATTATTTTACATTCAATGATGTATCTAGTTCAGGGTTTACTAAGCTCTTTTAAAATCAAACTGTAATAAATTACGTCCTTAAGTGCATCTGTTTTGAATGATACGATTACTGGAATTCCCCTGGTAAAGTTGGCAAAGATTTCTGACGAATAGTTCCTTGTCTTAATTGCATCTTAAAAGTGATATGTTTAAATTGATGGACGGAGAATTTATTTAATTTGCTTTCGTGTAGTTTTTTTTTTCTGCGACTTTGTGAGACAATGGAAGAATAAACTCTCAGGTTGGTCTTATGATTTAAACTGGCAATGCTGCTATTCGCAGACGAGATAATTATAAAATCTAATAGTGAAGATGGATTACAGTAGACAACCCATAAATTGTACATGACATTTCTGGTATATAAGACGAAATATAAACATTTGGGGCCAGAAATCTAAAGTTATGACCTTCCGTGGAAAACACCTTGCAATATAAAAAATTACGACAACAAACAAGATCACAGAACTAGTAAATAAATTCAAGATTTACGTGTTTCGTTAGCATACACACGAGACTTTGACCAGAAAGAGAAAATTTAAAAACATAATTATCTAGAAACGGTGCTATAACAAGATCTTTTCACGGTGAAGTCATAAACGAGACAATATTACAATTTTATAAATTTATGTCAGTGTCAACATTGTTATACGGAAGTGAATATTGGATGATGGAATAAAATGATAAGAACAGACTACAAGCAAGTGAAATGAAGGTCCTAAGAGGTCTAGCAGGAAATACAATATTTTAATGTGGAAACAGGAACGAGTTAAAAAATTTCTGATATCAATTAAAGGATCGGTGAATATAGATAGAGCCAAGTCGATATCCCGTCTCTCTCGAATGATCAAAACGATCCTGCCACTTACGTTTGCAAGTAGATATGTACCACTGGGGCAAAGAACATAGGAAGAGCAACTAAAAGATAGATAGACCAACTCTAGGTGCTACAGGCCTGGGTGCATGAGTGATGATGATGATGATGATAAGTTTGTGTTTGTTTAAAGCACATAAAAATAAAATGCAATACATAATTAACATACATATTTACATTCCCGAAATTTCAAAATTTCACTTGATCAAACATAAAAAAATTATCGGGTACATGGAAATGTTGAGTATGGCGAAAGCAGTACAAAATGGGCATAAAAATAAATTTTACTCAGGACTTCTGAAAGTGCTCAATAAAATGCGAAAATCTGAGAAATAATATACAGTACCGTAAAAATATAAGGTCGCAGTGAGAAGTCTACGGCGTATGACATTTCTTGCACAGCTATGCATGAACTGAGCATAGTGTTTGTAACGGCGGGGNAAGACATCCCAGTTGAAAGGGACGAAGGTCGCGACAGAATGCTAAGAGTTGCTGAGGCTACTTTCGATTACTGCTGACCAGCTGTGAGATCACCCGCGGTTTTCCATTGTTTATCAACACTATACGGCAGTATCCTTAGCCAGCAAATATTTCTACTAGTCAGTAAATTGGTATCTTCATCTTCAGAACATTCGGGGGCGATGTCCATTATTGTAAAAGACGTAGTATTTCTCTATGGATTTACTTCCTCAAACTTAATTTCTTTATTAAATTAATTTCCTAGAAATTTCATACAGATAGCACGAAATTTTATAATACAAGAACTGCATTTTTTTATTTTATAATATTCATTTTAAGGTTATGCGCATTATAGGAACACTTAATTCCAATCGCTGTCTCGAAATTCTGTATTATAATTTAAAATATGTTTCTGGAAAACAATGTGTGAATTTTAATGGCTGAGAAGAAACCAAAAATAATGTTAAAATTTCCCGTAATAAGAGCCGTAATTCTTATTATAACAGATAACAAACTCCTACTTAAGTGTCTTCATTGTAGAATGAAGATAAGGTAGAGACTAATTTTCTACCCCTGCGCATGTCCACAACATTTACTCATGAACTGGCAACATGTCTCTCAAAATCGTGCTATCAAACAATTAAATGGACACTTCATACATGTGGTTTTCATAAAAATATATTATTTTGCATAGCTTTAATTTGATTTAGTTGCACTGAATCTCGGACAAAGGAAGTGTAATAAAACTATTAAGTATATACATAAGAAAACAATGTGCTACCCTCAGTCTAGTCCACGTGGTTTTGACATTTGTTGGCAAAAGTGTTGTTCGGTGTTAGGACTCAGAAGTTAACTGATGCGCAGCTGGAATGCGATCTCTAACCCACATTCCCTCTACGCTTAACCCTTTCAGACATTATTACCTACAACATGTTTCAAAAAGTTGCCGACAAAAGCAAGGAGCATAAAGAGGGAACAGAATATATCAACTTTCGACTAGGAACCTATGGTCTCCAAAGTNAGATCAACTTTCGACTAGGAACCTATGGTCTCCAAAGTGATCATGAGTCAGTCCATGACGGTGATTGGAAGGACCGCCTTTACATTGTGACAATGTCGAATGTTACACAGAGGCATTCGTTTGCATACACTTATATTCNTATTGGAAGGACCGCCTTTACATTGTGACAATGTCGAATGTTACACAGAGGCATTCGTTTGCATACACTTATATTCCAAAGGGCAGAACGTCCTGGATCGCACGAATCCTGGACGTTGGATAGAACAAAGAGATCCACTTGCATGGCCAGCACGCTCCCCAGACTTGACGCCCCTTGATTACTTCATTGGGGGACATATCGAGTCTTTAGTGTACAAAACACCCGCGAACGATGGAGAAACACTAGGCTAGTAGACTGAATACCTTCAGCATCTGGCGTGATTTCTCAAATGCCTATGGTATTCAAGAGAGCGCGACAAAGTTTCGTTCGACTGAATTGAATGTGGTGATCATTAATTTCAACAACTTTTGTAAATACAAGTATATAACTGAACCCTGCACACAATAAAGCGCGTACAACTTAACAGAGTTGCATTGGTATGTAGTTCAACATGTAGACCAGGTCCTTGCAATCGACGTCTTGTACTGACGCCGAATCACTTTGGAGACCATGGGTTCCTAATCGAGAGTTGCTCTATTCTGTCTGCTCTTAATGCTCCTTAAGTTTGCCGGTAGCCTTTTGAAACATGTTGTACATACTGCACGTTGCACAGCAATTGGATTTTACGAAGACGGGGGGAGGGGGAGAACAGCAGAAAACATCATATAATAAGGAAAGTTCCTCGCGTAGTGGGAGAATCCATTCGCTGTTTACACTACATGCCGTAGTTGCATAGACAGCTGCCGCCAATAACATCAAACGCAGACATATTTTCGTTGCTTTCGACGTACGACTGAGTGTTATACTGATACTACTACAGTTCCATACAAAGAGTCGAAACAGCCAGTTCTTTGCCCTTCACCCACTGTCGAGGTGACCAAGCCGATATGTTCGACCCACGACCCGCCGGTTCTCGATCCTGGACACCGTACAGCGAATGGAGTAGAGTGGAGTGTGGAGAGATCATCGACGTCTTGAGAGCTGATGACGGCGAAGTGATTTGACAATGGAGCAGCGCCGGAATGCAGCGGCAAAAAAGGGGGGAGGGAAATGGGATATCCCCTAAAAAAAATACCCGCCGACCAGCGGCATCCTCCGGCAAGATTCCCACGTGCAAAATTACGGGAGGGACCCCACCTGGAATCGAACCGGTCGGCCTATGTGGGAGACGAGTAGTCTAACCACTACACCACCGCGGCCCCTAATATGGAGTGTGTGCTTGCCAGCTGCACAGTAGTCAAGTTCCGTGTTTTAACACCGGGTTGTTTTTAGGCCAATAGCACTATCGTAAAAATAATATTTGATGTTTTTATATAAATAGTTCTGCCTGCTTTTTTAATATTACTTAACTTTCTCTGGCAGAGTTTTAATGCATTGCGTTTTAACATTGATTCCCCATTTGAAGTTCACGGCTGCCGGCTTGGTAGGCAGGGCCGTTAGTTAACATCTAGGTCTTGAGAGTTGATGAGAGTGAAGCGAGGTGCGTATGGCAGCAGCACCGGAATGAAATAGCGGGGGAAAACGGTAGATCTCCGAGAAAACCCGCCGACCAGCTGCATCGTCCGGGCACGATCCCCACGTGCGAAGATCCGGGAGCGACCCCGCCGGGAATCGAGCCCGGTTCGCCTAGGCGGGAGGCGAAGAGTCTAACCACTACACCACCGCGGCCCCTAGAAGTGGTGAGACAAGTGATGAGTGAGCGAGAGTCGGCCTTAGAACTCAAGTGTTTCGAGGCCTTTTTCTTTTTTTTATATGCATTAAAAAACAGAAAGNTGAGCGAGAGTCGGCCTTAGAACTCAAGTGTTTCGAGGCCTTTTTCTTTTTTTTATATGCATTAAAAAACAGAAAGGAAAATTAATAATTTCAGTATTCACAAATGTTTACATGTTACCTTAAATTCCACGCTAAAACCTGGAACTACTTTTCCCCCTTCATCGCTGCCAACATTACTGGGCGCACGCCAGACATCGTACCCGTTAAAATGTACGCAGGTAGAGTCAGTGACATTCTTCTCGAGGGTTCATTACAAAAGAACTCAATTAACCCGCCGTGAACAAGCTGCAGATTATTGAAAGCCCTTAGTTCGTTAGCGTCCACCGCGTAAGACAACATTGCAGTGTTCAGGCCCCAGCCTACCTTGGTACTTTAAATGCGTTGCAGTGTGTTTGAAATTCCTGCGTTTTTTTTTTTTTTTTTTTTGGAAGCCAGTGAACGTGCGCTTAAAATGCTTACGAAAAGAAAAACGCACTTCTGACTAGTAGTGGATGGTATTTTCAAGACATCGCGCACATTGGAAACATTACTTTAATGCCCTCGAACATGGCTAAAAACACTCAAAATATACGAATCGGATTCATGCGAAACTAATGCTACAGCTTCGCGTCCAACAGAGTGATGGGGTCGCTGCTTCAAGTCCCGTAGTCCCAGCGATACGACGGGAACACTGCACTCGAGTTCACAACTCTGCGCTTTGCATGCGCCGGCCGGCGTCAGCCGTAGCGCTTCGTCGATTTTTGCTTCACACGCACGAATACGCCCTTCACTAAGTGGCAGCCTTAAAAGTACATAGCCTCGAGATTTTTTTTTCTTTAACAGTTTTTAAGGTACATTGATACGGGCGACAATAACACGCGCGACCAGCGCTTCGTCGCCCCTACGCGCAAGGCGCTGAACTTGCACGCAGTGCTTCCTCTGGTTCGCTTTCCTGTGCAAATGAGATCTGTAACAGTGGGATTTTATTACACGCGATGAAAGCCCATTGAGTAAACTACGATTGTGCAGTTTTATTTTTCTCCTAAGTATTAAGAAAAGTTCGCGGGAAAGCTCTAGAAATGCGATTTTGAACCATTTTCACGATTGTTTCTCTTAGAAAAAACTTATTATAATAAAAACAAAACTGTACTTGCTTAAATAATTGTTTTTGATATTTTCTGGCAAAAAGTAGACTTCTCGGGTCATATATCTGCTGAGATATGCGTAAACGCACAAACAACGAACTTACAGAACATATATGTCCGGACTACTAACTCTTAAGGTTCCCGCCTACATGACGCTTGAACTGCGTTGCAGTGTATTTTAAATACACGTTCTTCATCAAAACTATAGAACGTGCGTCCAGTGCGCTGGTCTACGAAAAGAACACACACTTCAGANTTCACGATTGTTTCTCTTAGAAAAAACTTATTATAATAAAAACAAAACTGTACTTGCTTAAATAATTGTTTTTGATCTTTTCTGGCAAAAAGTAAACTTCTCGGGTCATATATCTGCTGAGATATGCTTAAACGCACAAACAACGAACTTACAGAACATATATGTCCGGACTACTAACTCTTAAGGTTCCCGCCTACATGACGCTTGAACTGCGTTGCAGTGTATTTGAAATACACGTTCTTCATCAAAACTATAGAACGTGCGTCCAGTGCGCTGGTCTACGAAAAGAACACACACTTCAGANGCTGAGATATGCGTAAACGCACAAACAACGAACTTACAGAACATATATGTCCGGACTACTAACTCTTAAGGTTCCCGCCTACATGACGCTTGAACTGCGTTGCAGTGTATTTTAAATACACGTTCTTCATCAAAACTATAGAACGTGCGTCCAGTGCGCTGGTCTACGAAAAGAACACACACTTCAGAAGAGAGCTGTCGAGAGCTTTCAAGACGTCACACACATTATAAACACCATTTTACAGGACTCCTAAAAGGCTTAAAAAAACAACAGTTTTTTTCAGAGTACTGCATCTCAAAACATATGCGTCAGATGCATACAAAACAACTCAAGGGCCCCGCATCGAACCTTCCTGCAGAGGTTCCATCAATAAAGTAATAGGGTCGCCGCTGAAAGCCTCATAGGAACACTGCACGCCAGTTCAGAGCCTTGCGCTTAGCGGCGATGGGACGCTATATGCGCGTGGCAGTGTCGCCCTCATCGCTAGACGAGAGCCTCAAGCACCATCCAAACCTCTCATTGTTATTGTTTTGGTACGTGGCGGGTCTGCCAGTGGGCGCGGGGGAGGCAGCGCGCGCGGGTAGCTGTGGTCAGGTNTCCTGCGTACAGCGGGGTCGCGTCGCGCCGGCCACTCGCCCCTCTTCTTCTTCTTCTTCCTTTTTCTCTCTCCCTTTTTAACGGCGCTTCCTATTACAGAGCACAAGTGAAGGACACCTCGCGTCTCGAACAAGGCGTGGAACTACTAGCCGGCACAAGGCCACGACGTGCACTTGCCGTTGCAGGGAATTCCTCCACGTCTACGACCGTCGCCGCTGCAGTGTTATCACACGCGGCGGAAGCCAATGAACTGAAGGCGTTCAATAATCTGCAGGCTGTTCACGGCGGGTTGATTGAGCTCTTTTGAAAACGAACCTCGAAAAATGTTACCGCCTCTGCCTGCATGCATTTTAACGGACACGGTGTGTCTGGCTGGCATATGCCCAGTAAGGTTGGTACAGTCCATTCTTGGTTACATCCAACTTTTCTGAAGACCTGATAAAGTTCTACTTTTAGGATATTCCTCCGCCTCATGCAAGCAAAGCTTGACAGAGTCAAGAAAATTATACCAAAGGGTCAACGCACCGCATTCGTGCGCACTCAGTGTAATAACATTTTGTAAAAGAACTATTTCTCACAAAGCAATTACCAACACACACATATTTTCTCACTGTTTTTATTCATAATAATTATAAGTTTAGTATTATAGTGTATAGATGAAATATAAATAAAATCTCATTTTAACCAAGAATAAGTTACTTTGATGATATTTTATGTTAACACAAGAACAAAACACTTGTGATACATAACATCATTAGAAAAAAAACCAAACACGTTATACATGGAGTGATTTTTCAAAGGTTTGATTCGAAAAGTGTGAAGAAACCTCGAACAGACTATAACGACGCGACGGATGNGAAAAGTGTGAAGAAACCTCGAACAGACTATAACGACGCGACGGATGGAAAGTAGTTCAACGTCTTGGCGTTCAGTTAAAGGTGTTACGTATACATTTGTGAATACTGAAATAAAATTTTCTTTTATCTTGACTTATAGGCCTATTAGTAAGAATTGTAATTCTGTAAAGTATTTACTTCTACGCTGAAGAGCCAAAAAAAAACTGGTACACCTGCCTAATATCGTGTAGGGCCCCCGAGCACGCAGAAGTGCCGCAAGACGACGTGGCATGGACTCTACTAATGTCTGAAGGTATGCAGGAGGCAATTCACACCATGAATCCGGCAGGGCAGTCCACAAATCCAATCTGCGGTAATTTGAGAAAGGGTTGCACGTCTGTCACGTTTAATGATTCTCGTCAGTCGTCGTTTGTCCCGTTCTTTCACGATCTTTTCCCGGCCGCAGCGATGTCGAAGATTTTATGTTTTACCGGATTCCCGATATTCACGGTACACTCGTGAAATGGTTGTACGTGAACATCCAAATGTTATAGCTACCTCGGAGATGCTATGTCCCATCTCTCGTGCGCCGACTTTAACACCACGTTCAAACTCACTTAAATCTTGATAACCTGCCATTGTAGCAGCAGTAACCGATCTAGCTGCCGACCGCATCGCGTTACTCTGATTGGTTCCATACCTCTGTTATTTGCATACGCACGCCTATACCAGTTTTTTGGCTCTTCGGGGTATAACAAATTCGCAATTTAATTGAATGACGCACGAATAATGTGATTAGGTCCATGGCAATGTTAATTTTACATATGGCCGAAGAATACACAATGTGCATACAAGTAGGTCTTCAGCAGGGATTTCAAAAGCATTCTGTTTACCGTGGACAGCTTATAGAATTATTTTCTAAATTGTTGGCATATTACACACTTTTTCGTCGTGATATGAAATTATAGTCTGCAGAAAGTAATACTAGGGGAGAAATTTGCTTTTCAGAAACGAATAAAACTAATAATGGGAATTTTTAAATCAATATATTTTTACGTTACAACTTTTAAACTTGGACATAAAGCGTTATCATACATCTCAAAATGATTTTCCGTGTTATTAGAATAACGTGAATAATATTTCCTTGTAATTTTTTTTTAACGCAGTTTGCCCTTATTTTATTTTTAACGGTGAGATTTAAATTAATTGTTTAAATGGCCAGAAGTCAAACCCTTACCACACAAGTGAACTCAATGTCAGATTTTAAAAAGTACGACCATGCCACTCCTGTTACTTCAATAAAACTTAACCTGAAACCAAACTTTATTATATGTACATATATATATATATACACACACATATATACACACAATGCACACACACACAAAGTGGGGTGGAATTCAACCTACAAACTTTGTGATGTGACTCATTATGCAAACTCAAGTGGAGAATATATGGAACAATTTCTACATAAACTGAATATTAAAGTAGATATCCGCTCTCGAAAATGGAATACTTAAAATTAATTTTTCATAAATTTTGATTTTCGAGGACTTATATTTTCCTAAACATTCGGGTTAGGTATAATCTACTCCATATAGTTGTTTCCCGAGAAGTTTGTTGGTCGTATTTTGGCCCATCATGGGCCATGTGTGGAAGTGTATATATTTTATATAAACAGCGCCGGGAGTCCGAAACTATACGTACTTGCGTGCACAACAAGTTGCGTATCACGAAGGCGAACGGAACTGGTATGCCTGCACTTTAGAGGCGGAAATAGCGTTAACCCGCATTCAAACAAAATAAAGTTTAATAAATATTTCTAAGCAGACTTCTGTCGTAAATATTGAACGACTATTGAATAAAACTCCCCCCCTCCCTTTTTTCCCCTTCTAAGATCACAGTATAGCGATCTGGGCGGAACAGACCATTAACGGTTTATGTATTTTTTTTACTTCCCCGCGGAAAAATAGTATTTCATTACCGAAAAAACGTTCTGGTGCAAATTGTAATTTTTCTGTTGACGGAACAATGCCGACATACTTACCGGATCTTGTACATCATTCCGTTGTATGTTTGGAAAAATTTCAGCACATAAGAAATATAGGTATATTATAATCTCCATTAAAAAATACCAGGAAGTAATTTCTTATGAAAGAGTAGATAGAAAGCAAAGAAAGTCCGTGGCCCTCAAATCTGTTTCTAATAATTGTATAAATATTATGTAATCTACAGAACATGAAACAACAAATTATTTAATTTCGGTTTCATGAAGTGAGATTTAACATATTTGAAACCATTGTAATATAAATCTCCTTCAACGGCGGTTGGAGGAGGATGGAGGGGGGAGTTGCATGTTACCGTCGTACAAAATTATCTTCAAAACTAGGAACTGATATCAAATGCTTTAACACATATGAATTATCACTCGTAACTTAGAGGTTAAATGTTTCTTTGTCAGACGATGTTTTATTTTCATAACTGATGTCTACAAAATTATCACAAATGCTAAATTTCGTGTTCCGACATAATTATTATATTCAGAAATGTGTTCTTTCATTATGANAAACTTTTAGGTTTTAAGTAAAAACACACTTGGATACGCTAGACGGAATAATTGACTTGAACTTGGATACGTTAAATGGAATTCGACCGGATACGCAATAGTACACTGACTTGAAAAGTAAATAATTTGAGTGGATACTCGATAGTGCACTCGCAGGTTTCCTATGGTTTTACCATAAGAGTACGTAATACGGAACAATCACCAATTTTCAACACATAAGAAATATAGGTATATTCCAATCACCACGTAAAAATGCCAGGAAGTAATTTCTTATGAAAGAGTAGATAGAAAGCAAAGAAGGTTCGTGGCCCTGAAAATCTGTTTCTAATAATTTTATAAATATTATGTAAACTACAGAACATGAAACAACAAATTATTTAATTTGGTTTTCTTGAAGTGAGATCTAAAATTTGTGAAACCATTGTAATATAAATCTCCTTCAACGGCGGTTGGAGGAGGATGGAGGGGGGAGTTGCAGGTTACCGTCGTACAAAATTATCTTCAAAACTAGGAACTGATATCAAATGCTTTAATACATATGAATTATCACTCGTAACTTAGAGGTTAAATGTTTCTTTGTCAGACGATGTTTTATTTTCATTATTGATGTCTACAAAATTATCACAAATGCTAAATTTCGTGTTCCGACATCATTATTATATCCAGAAATGTGTTCTTTCATTATGCGTATTTTCAATTATCTGGAAATAGAGTCAAATGAAAACCTTGATTTTCAAGGTTACTGTCCTCTCTCACACTTCANAGTATTTTCAATTATCTGGAAATAGAGTCAAATGAAAACCTTGATTTTCAAGGTTACTGTCCTCTCTCACACTTCATAATCATTGCAATTCGGAAGTCTCATATGACATAAAGAATCGCCTCGTAAGGTTTTCACTTGGAGTTGAGTACGATACTGCGCAGTACCAAGTGACAATGTCCTTTTTTTCTGATTCATCCTGATTCGTAACGACGTAGTTTCCTCCACNGATACTGCGCAGTACCAAGTGACAATGTCCTTTTTTTCTGATTCATCCTGATTCGTAACGACGTAGTTTCCTCCACCGATAAGTTTTGACGATACAACTATTCTCCTTGTACAGTTTATCGAACGTGTTTCCCCACGCCTTTCCTTGTTCTACTGTGCTCGGAACCCACTTTCGAATAAAGGTCCTTTGAAATATTTTGAATTTCTTTCTTGGTCACTGTTGTTCACCTTTCCCACACTCTTTCATCTCGACGGTGTTATTGGTATGCTTTGTACCTGTTTGAAACACCGCTTCGCGACGTTACATGGGAGAAACTGGCTTGTTCTTAGTTCTTGTACACCAGCGTAGTATCTAGTACAACTTACCACAGTAAATGTAACCTCTAAAGTCGGTAGAAGTACGTTAAATAAATGCTAGACGAAGTCGATCCTCCACATTATTAAACCATAAAGATTACATTTACATTATTTTTTTCATACATACTTCACCTAAAGTACAAAGCCAATTTCGCAGTCAACTATGGATTCGGCAAACAATTTTTTTATTAATGTGCTAATTACTTTTGGTAAATGAGGGAACAAAAGTCATTAACGTTTTCAAGACACTTCAAAACTATTGTTGATGCCTAATGTTTACGTAAAATATGTATTAGGGGCAGCAAGTGAACACTCACGAGATATTTTGCATCACTGACACCTTTTAATGGCNTTTACGTAAAATATGTATTAGGGGCAGCAAGTGAACACTCACGAGATATTTTGCATCACTGACACCTTTTAATGGCCATGCAAGCATTTTATGTTCTACTTCAAACACAATGGAAGCAAATTCAAGTATGTTGGTGTTGTTAGTTATTGCAAATTGCATAAAACAGGGGGTACGGAAAATACTAGTATTTACAAATGTAATTTTTTAATTTCATATTTCTGGGGAAAATATCGTCAAATGTTCAAATACCATACTTCACAACACTCAGCTCTGTGTGACGGGTGAAGTAATCAAAAATACTGGATTTTTTATATGTTTGAAAAAATTATATAAAAGATTCGTATAAAATGTGTAAATGTTTTCAGTATATCATTTGAAAGTGAGTTTTACACATGTTAAGGTTAATATCACGATTCAAGACTTGTGCTTGTTGCTTATCAACAAATTATTGTTACTACTGTCACCTTGAAATATTTCAAAATATTAAATGCAAATATTGTACGTCCAGATTCAGCGAACGTAAATCTCATAGAAATTTTGGGGTAAGTTTAAACTATCAATAAATATATTTTAAGTAGACGTTGTATTGAGAAAACCTTTATACTTATTTTTTCTCTTCTAAGACCTATTTTCTGATTTATTGCAAACAGCCACGTCGTTAGCAGTCTAAGAAAATTGGTAGAATTTTAAAACAATTGTGACAGAGAAAAATATTATGGTGTACAATATATTTTGAAAATGGTAAAGGCAATAATTTTAACTTACATTATTATATGGCTCAACAGTGTTTTTATGTAAATGTTGCACAGAATCACAAACTGATGTTTCCACTGTGAATGTATTTTTATCCGGTGCACATGTTCTGCCTTATTGCAAACTGTATTGACTTTGCGTCAAGACGTTGGCATTTATCTACAAATTATTAACAAAATATAAGTAACTGACTAACGTTTTGAAACTCATTCTACAAATGGGTAAAAAGTAACAGAATATTTTTTTCCTATTTTATAAATAGTTCAAAACATTAAAACTTTTTTTAGTAAAAGGCGTAAAAGAATTTTATTTTTTTAATTGTTATGCATGTTTATTATTTGAAAACCAGTTTTCATCAAAATCGACAAACGTATGAAAATTCCTCAAAATCAGTTGAGCTAATGGGTTATAGGTAGGCCTACAGTACGCACGCAGGCACACATACCTACACATACAGACAGGAAGGTGAGTCCACAATCCTTTACAGCGGGAAGTAAAGCAATAACAGAACAATATAATTTGGACATTGGTAANACAGGAAGGTGAGTCCACAATCCTTTACAGCGGGAAGTAAAGCAATAACAGAACAATATAATTTGGACATTGGTAAATTATTTAAATATATCACTTTTTTTTTCATAAATAAATGTTTACATTTTAAACCAAAGGAAGTTTGACAAACTAAANATTATTTAAATATATCACTTTTTTTTTCATAAATAAATGTTTACATTTTAAACCAAAGGAAGTTTGACAAACTAAACTTTATACAGTTCTTTATAACTATCAACTACCACAGGTGCCTGTGAATGCATACGTAACAAGTGTACCGTGTAGAAGCCTGTTCAATAAGTCAAGCTACTAACAGTAATAACAACCTAATTAGTACACTGAATAGCCAAAAAAAAAAACTGGTAGGCCTACTCCTGCCTAATATCGTGTAGAANTTTTTTTTTTTTTTTTTTTTTTTTTTGCTCTCCAGTGTATATTACGATGCTGGGTACGGTAATACGAGCAGTATTGAGCACTGCACCCAGCTCAGATCAAGTACATTCAAAATGGATACAAATCAAAAACTCCTATTCATTATCCTTACGTTCAACTATTTTCCAAGACCTTATTAATATACGGCCAAAGTTCTGTATGGTATATTCATTTTGCTTACGTGTGGTGTCGTTAACTTTTTCCTCGTTTTTCATTGACCTGACCAGTTCAGTCTTCGTCCGGTTTTATCAGCGCGACCTTAACATTGGCGCTGCAAAGTTCACAAATCTGGACATTTCTGGTTTCAATATGTGCTGCGAAGTTGTTACAGTCCAATCCTTGACACTTTACATAATCACAGTTCAGAACTTCATTCCTGAACGCGTGNGTGCTGCGAAGTTGTTACAGTCCAATCCTTGACACTTTACATAATCACAGTTCAGAACTTCATTCCTGAACGCGTGTAGCACGTGCAACATAACTGACACAGATTATAAAACTCTGCGTATACAAAAACAGCAAAAAATCAAAGCATAATTAATAAAACTTTGCTGTATGACTTTTTTAAATAATAATATTTACAATATCCGCAAGAGTGTGGATTTTACGAGTGCAGTAATTCAATTAATGCTTAACAACATTGTAGAAATATTCAACAATGACATTTTCCTAGTTGTGTAATGAACCGAGCATCATATATGTCAACCGAAAAGTTTAAGTTAAATTTATGTAAAAAAAAGTCTTAAAAAGTTATTTATGAGCAGAATAAGTTTTATTAAGTAGTATGTTTTATAGTACCCAGTTAGCGCAGTAAATTAACTATCTTCTGACTAGATACTACTAGCTGGTTTCCGGTCAGAGCGTAATATAATTGTATCTCAATCATCCTAAATCATATTTCCTATCTTTAAGTCTGTTACTATATTTATTTGCGTGTATATATACATTCAAAATTTCATATGTTCTCTCGGCTATGGATTATTCCTTCGTCCTACATTCAATCGGTTATTCGGAAAATTATTGTTAATTTGGTAAANTTCCGGTCAGAGCGTAATATAATTGTATCTCAATCATCCTAAATCATATTTCCTATCTTTAAGTCTGTTACTATATATATTTGCGTGTATATATACATTCAAAATTTCATACGTTCTCTCGGCTATGGATTATTCCTTCGTCCTACATTCAATCGGTTATTCGGAAAATTATTGTTAATTTGGTAAANCGTTCTCTCGGCTATGGATTATTCCTTCGTCCTACATTCAATCGGTTATTCGGAAAATTATTGTTAATTTGGTAAAATTGCAAATAATAATGGGTAGAGTATTGGCCTCTGCCCCATAGAGTTCCGACCAATATATTATTTATAATGTTTTATTTTATTTCTTAGTTATTGGCAGTGTTATTAAATTTAAGACGACAGGTGTTTTATTAATTTGGGAAGACGAATATGAATTGTTTAATTTTTGCAAAATTTTATTAATAAGCTGGTATTTTTATGCTACCTAGCTTTTAAATTTTTATTCCCCTTATCGTTGAGAGTAAACGTCAGGTGTTTCATAGAAAAGGAAAATGTAAGGAAGGGAAAGTGCAAGTTGGCAACTGAGCAGATGTGAGTATATTACGGCCACTGTGTTAATTCAAATGCTGCTACATACTTAGATTTATATTAATGTCCTTAAAACAAAATAGTGTGAAGAAGCTTCCTTGAAGTCCCAAAACACTGTTACATCTTGAATATGAAGAGTTCTTGGCAGTAACATGCCTCGTCAAATTCGTCTCCGCACAGCTTAATTGTTCGATTCACCCTTGCCCTCTTCCCTTCGCTCTCTCTCTCTCTCTCTCTCTCTCTCTCTCCCACTCTCTCTCTTTCTCTCTCTCTTTCTCTCTCTCTCTATCTGGCTGATATACTGTTAGTTACATGGCCAGCGTATAAGGATCAATTGAACCATTGGTTTTATGTAACTTGTACCAAAAATAGGACACATATCTGATCACNTGGCCAGCGTATAAGGATCAATTGAACCATTGGTTTTATGTAACTTGTACCAAAAATAGGACACATATCTGATCACACGAAATCTGCCTAGAACGAGAAATATTCCTGCAACATTTAGTTCAAGTGACATCTTGCACGAGTTTTGCATGTATCTAACACAGTGTATAAGTAAGGTCATCTCTNCACGAGTTTTGCATGTATCTAACACAGTGTATAAGTAAGGTCATCTCAAGTAGATGTAAATATTTACGTTCGGCAATGTTTACATTTAACAGGCACTTTTATTTTTTTTAGAGCTAAAATCAGAGGCCGTTTATAAACATTAACACTTTTGACGTGTTTCATTGCTAGTTTCCCATCTCAGCCAATGAGAGTAAGGAAAAGTTTCACGTGACTTTATTTACATGGCAACATGATCGTTTTGGCAGTGTTGATAAATGCATAGGAGAAACATGTTTGTANTTCACGTGACTTTATTTACATGGCAACATGATCGTTTTGGCAGTGTTGATAAATGCATAGGAGAAACATGTTTGTATACAGTTTTGAGGTTATCTGTGTACTCACCCGAATAAGCAGTTCCTTGATGCTAACCATTCTCTTGTCCACAGTCGTTTATTTAATCTACAATTTGCATTGTTTTGATCCAAAACTGAAATAAGTGTAATTACAGAAATCTTTCTACACCGTTCAGAGCTCATTGTTTATGATTTTCGCCAGCTGTTAAAATTGTTGTGGCTGCCGGCGTTACTAGTTGGCAGTGTAGCAAGCAAGGAAACCCATTCCGTGTGCGGCAGAACCAGTGACGGGCCCCATGAGTAACCAAGTTACATTGCTATTTGCCTAACAAAATTCTCAGGAAAAACCGTCCCGTGTGCGCCGGGCTTAAGAAAAGGAGGATGCCCAAATTACTTGAGTAACTGACCGGTGCCATTGAGAAATAACCAAAAATTTCAAACTCGTTCGTAATGTTTGCATCCCGAGATTAGAATAGGTTACCTTCAGTAAGTGAATGAGTGAGTGAAGAGATTTGGGCGGCTCTTAACAGCGAGGTCTTGAGAGCCGATGAGGGTGGAGCGAGGTGAGTGTGGAGCAGCGCCGAAATGTAAGGGTGGGGGAAACCGGAGATCCCCGAGAAAACCCGCCGACCAGAGGCATCGTCCGGCACGATTCCCGCATGCGAAAATCCGGGGGTGACCTCGCCGGGAATCAAACCCGGTTCGCCTTGGTGGGAGGCGAGTAGTCTAACCACTACACCACCGTGGCCCCAAGTGTCTACAAANGAATCAAACCCGGTTCGCCTTGGTGGGAGGCGAGTAGTCTAACCACTACACCACCGTGGCCCCAAGTGTCTACAAAGCACATTTTTAAACATAGCCTATCATTAAAAAAATGCAGCGAAACAGTAACAATGATATCCTTGCACACACTTGCGAGTCTAACAAAATAAATCCAACTCCACTTATTATTTTGCTTGTTTATAGTGGAGTATATTATTAAATGAGTGCTGCGGCAGGCAAAGTAGTAATCAATTCAACCAATACAATTTGCAATCACCTGAAAGAAANGAATCAAACCCGGTTCGCCTTGGTGGGAGGCGAGTAGTCTAACCACTACACCACCGTGGCCCCAAGTGTCTACAAAACACATTTTTAAACGTAGCCTATCATTAAAAAAAAATGCAGCGAAACAGTAACAATGATATCCTTGCACACACTTGCGAGTCTTAACAAAATAAATCCAACTCCACTTATTATTTTGCTTGTTTATAGTGGAGTACATTATTAAATGAGTGCTGCGGCAGGCAAAGTAGTAATCAATTCAACCAATACAATTTGCAATCACCTGAAAGAAATTAAGGCAATCAAATAGCTAAATACAATCCTAATAAAGCATCAAAACCTATTAGATTATTTTATAAATTATACGTCCATATTTGACAGTTCCAATATTTGCAATAAATTCCGCATCACATGTCCAAACAGTCCCATCTTAGTTTATTCCAGATTCTACCAGTCCGTAATGTTCTAGAGATCTCCGAACGCCCCCATGCACGGTAGCCCTCTACTAGTCGGGTATCACGCCCTCTCGTCCTTTTACACCCCAAAAACCTCGTCCGACGTCACCTCGTACCCTCTGCGGTCGTCCGTCCTCTTCACCGATGTCCCTCGCTGCACCAGACTTCGCCCGATCTCCACATTCTAGTCAGATGGCTGAAATAATATATATGTGGAGATAGATGTGCTTCTTGAACGTAAGGTTTTTAAGTTGACTGTTGAAGGTTAGAAAGTTTTCTGAACTTTGGTTTCTTAGGTTTGATTTTTCTAGAGTATGGTAAGTTAAGGATTTTTTTTTTCTGGACTGGTTGAATCTGTCTGAGATAGGTTTTCTTGTGGTTATTTTAATGGTTTGTCTTTATTTGTCTAGGTATTCTTAAAGGAAACTCCGGAAATATATAATTACTTGAAGTAAAAATAGATAATAAAAGGCAGTTGATCCCTGAGTGGAATTAAGGGGCAAGACATTTACAAGGAGTTAAAACCTTCCGATTCCAAGTATTACGTTGCATATCTAAGAAAGCATGGGAGTAGAGATAAAAAGTCCGTCGAAGATGACTACTTCGAGATAGGAATGGGGGACCATGGGAATACAGATCAAATTTCTCCCAAGTCTTACATGAGTGAAAAATGTAAGCCCAAGATGAGACAAAAATATTGGAAGTCCTACATGAATAAAATTATTCTAAGTTCTACAAAAAATAGTCGCCTACAGCGAGGTACACTGGCTCGTCTCGTAGCTAAATCGGAACATAAATTAAATTCCAGATGGATGCCCACTGCAAGTAATAAATTAAATCCAATATAGCTGCGATGAAATGAGAGTAGAAGGTAGAACGAAGGTAGGAAAAATTAAATCCAATGTGGTGGACAGGGAATGGTAGAGCATGAACTAAAGATGACTTAGGAAAATTGAAATCCAAGATAGCGGGCATGGAATGAGAGAGCAAGAGGTGGAACGATGGTGACAAAAAAAATTTAATCGAAGAAGGCAATCGAGTGAGACAGAATGACAGCATGAATAAAATACAAGATGATGGCTGGAAACAAGATAGTGGCCTGGAATAATATGACGCCCAGAAACAAGATNATGAATAAAATACAAGATGATGGCTGGAAACAAGATAGTGGCCTGGAATAATATGACGCCCAGAAACAAGATGGCAGACTCCAGTGCTTTGGCTCCTATTCCTGATTCCTGCTCCAGAACCTACTAAATTACTATTCGTCACCACAAGGGTTAGAGATACAATCAATAACCAAAACTGAGGACAAGCACCATATTTTAGGATATTTTGATCCAACTGATCTTCCTTCTCGAAGATTTTCGATCGATGCTGCGTTATAATAAAGATGGTGGAATTTGCCTGACTGGTTGAAGCTTACAGAATAAAACTGGCTATAAAGTCTGAGTTCCCCACGCAACAAAGAAAAAAGTTATGAGGAAAGAGGCAATGGATATACAGTGACTTATTGATGCAGTAGAAGAACATTGGAATTGGCCTACTTTGCTATTTGTNGGAAAGAGGCAATGGATATACAGTGACTTATTGATGCAGTAGAAGAACATTGGAATTGGCCTACTTTGCTATTTGTAGGCATCTGGTAACATGGATTTTAAGAGGCACATAAACGCCAGCTTGAAGAATGAGGAACAACATAAGGGAAAGTTGACAATAAATTAAATAATAACATCAGAAAAGATAGTTGTAAAAACTATTCAGAATTAAGCTTTCCAACAGAGAAAGTTCCACTGACTTAAAATCATTGTGTATTTTTGANAGTTGTAAAAACTATTCAGAATTAAGCTTTCCAACAGAGAAAGTTCCACTGACTTAAAATCATTGTGTATTTTTGACAATTGCAAGTAGGCCTGCATTTTGTGAGTTAGAAGAGAAATAACTCTACTCAAGGATGATGGGGAACTCCGCTCTCCAATTATCCTGCCAGGCGACAAGTTAACCAGACTTTTGACTCACGAAGAATATAACAGAATGATTAACGCAGGTGTTCGTGTAACTTTGACTAAACCGCGCAAGTAA
The DNA here is from genome assembly GCA_002778355.1 of Clitarchus hookeri. Lineage (NCBI taxonomy): Eukaryota > Metazoa > Arthropoda > Insecta > Phasmatodea > Phasmatidae > Clitarchus > Clitarchus hookeri. The sequence goes on along the minus strand of NQII01005100.1, from coordinate 147,262 downwards.
TTCTGGATCTTATAGGGAGGTGGACAGTTTAAAGTATATGAAATGCGGGAGACATCATGTGAAATGAATAAATTCTGCTCGTTATTAGAAATAAAGTGACGAAAGCATTCAGTCATTATTGTTGATCTCACTGTTCAATTAGAACTGGAATTAAAACTTCTTAGCAGGAAGTGCTTTCTTTTAAATCTTCTTTTATTTATTGTTCGTCATGGTTGGCCTAGGATTGTTTTCAGTGTCGACGGGGCAGATTTCATAGAAGAAATTTTTTTTTTTTTTTTNTTCGTCATGGTTGGCCTAGGATTGTTTTCAGTGTCGACGGGGCAGATTTCATAGAAGAAATTTTTTTTTTTTTTTTCGAAATTATTAACTGGATAGTGATTGAAGCATATGCTTCTTTGCCACATTTTCGATGGAANTTTTTTTTTTTTTCGAAATTATTAACTGGATAGTGATTGAAGCATATGCTTCTTTGCCACATTTTCGATGGAAATTTAATAAACCGTTGTCTGGTGGAGTAGTTTTTAGGGACATATAGATCAAATAGTTTATAAGTTGCTACAATGGACTTTACGTAAAGAAGCATTAATTTATGAATAAATATTGAGTGTGTTATGTGATTGTAGGCAGAAATAATCTCTAGGCCTCCAACATACATGTCAGATTACTCAAAAGTAAAATAACATAGAAGAGTCTTGTCCAAGGGAACGGGGGAGTGGAGCCGAAGTGCCGACCAGCCACCATGTTGTGCCGTTACCCGACCACCATATTGAATGTGGGTAACCTTAACCTTGACCTGTGCCCTTGACCCTGTTACCTTGAACACAGTTAAACTTTAACACCNTATTGAATGTGGGTAACCTTAACCTTGACCTGTGCCCTTGACCCTGTTACCTTGAACACAGTTAAACTTTAACACCAAAAAATCCCTAAAAAATTAAAAATCTTAAACATTATAAATTAAAATATTAATCAAAATTTTATTTAAAAAATTTGAAATTTTTGAAAAAAATATTGCACCTACATGGCTGCATAATTTAACCACACAGAAATGTGCCAACTGATACTTTCAGCAATGATCACAGGANTGCACCTACATGGCTGCATAATTTAACCACACAGAAATGTGCCAACTGATACTTTCAGCAATGATCACAGGATCTATAAGATGAGATTAATGTTCACGGGGGTACCAGAAAACCATTTAAGGCAATACGCTCGGGTTAGCACAAGACTCTTGAGGTGGGGAATGTACGAAAAGCCCGGGCTAATGGACCATGAGCCCAATGTCCTAATGAGATTGTGCATGGAGACTGATGTCGGTGGTTAGATAGGCGACATAACATACACACACTCTGATGTGAACCNCTAATGAGATTGTGCATGGAGACTGATGTCGGTGGTTAGATAGGCGACATAACATACACACACTCTGATGTGAACCTTTGTGCCCACCCTGACTGCCACAGTCGTGTCCACTACACCAGACACACCACACCGACGGGCTTGTGGGCACGAGTGAGAGTGTTCATAATTGNTGCCACAGTCGTGTCCACTACACCAGACACACCACACCGACGGGCTTGTGGGCACGAGTGAGAGTGTTCATAATTGTATCGGTGTTTATAATTGCAGCAGTGTTCATAATTCAATCAGGTTATGTAATTGCATGAGTGTTATCAATTGCATCAGTGTTCATAATTGCATCAAGGTATTTATTCAGTGTTATTAATTGTAACAGTGTATATAATTAATATCGTAACTGTCATCATGAAAGACAGTCGACACAGCCACAGCCAGGGACATTTGACATTGTACACTTGTCAATACTGTGGCTGGTACAATGGAAACGTTTAGGATTAATATAATCCTTTTTATTGTGTATTTGTATAAGGAAAAATTATGTTGTCTTAGGTAAATTTAATTCATTTCACTTCCATCTCATAATCTTTTTTTTTAGTGTATATTGTGCTTTATCGTTTCGCCGCTTGGCGTCGGCTACGCTCAGGTAGCAGAAGCCAGCCCATGCTTCCCCCCAGTTCTCTTCAGCACCTGAATTCATCAAGACGTGTAAGTCTCTCGCTCCGCAAAGGCCCTCGGTGCCNCTTCCCCCCAGTTCTCTTCAGCACCTGAATTCATCAAGACGTGTAAGTCTCTCGCTCCGCAAAGGCCCTCGGTGCCTACATCTTAAGCTGAACTCATATTCACTGCAATAACCTTCACTTCATGAACCGGATCATTAATTTGATTTGTTATANTACATCTTAAGCTGAACTCATATTCACTGCAATAACCTTCACTTCATGAACCGGATCATTAATTTGATTTGTTATATCGCCGAGGGGAGAGCAACGTTACTCTCATTAGAGAGTTTTCACGCAATCGCGTTTCACATTAAAAAGCCATGTGTTCGCCATTTAAGGGCCGTTAAGGCCACGTTTTGTACTAAAGTTGTGTGAGTTCATTAAGGAGCCGCAAGGAATAAATAACTCCACAAGAATCGTAAGTGTTTAATTTGTAATTTAATTAAGGCGTGCAAGGCGGCCTACAGCCTCGACATCATATGTGACAGAGTGTTAACCANTGTTTAATTTGTAATTTAATTAAGGCGTGCAAGGCGGCCTACAGCCTCGACATCATATGTGACAGAGTGTTAACCAGAGTCCCTTAGGCTGACGACCGAAACGATCCTCATTTCATCAGATCACCGCAGGGCTGTGGCACCGGGCACATATTTCCTACATCATCAGCTATGGTAACACCACGCGTCAAGTTGGCTTTCCCAACTAGGGACGAGTNACCGGGCACATATTTCCTACATCATCAGCTATGGTAACACCACGCGTCAAGTTGGCTTTCCCAACTAGGGACGAGTATTTCTCCAAGCCACTGCTTGACCATGTCAACTCCCGAACTGGGGTATCGTTGCTCTCCATCATGCCGTTCCAATGCACTGACATAAAACACTTCAATTTACATAAAACATACCCTGACTTATGTGATGTAGAGAAATATGTGCAGGTAATTGATGGTTATAAGCGGCCATTGCCCTGAGGCTCCCCATGAATTGGGAATAAGGTACGCATACACATCAGTTTCAACAAAATGCCAGTTGTTTTTAAGAGAGTCCAGATGAGATGGTACATAAAATGAAACGGGCATTCAGCAAGAGGTCCTGCACTGGCCTAAGCTGCTGTAACAAAGGCATCGATGGTTCTGGACAAAGAACTAAGTTGTAAATTATGTTGGAAGGGTCGTGAGTCTGCTCTGGAAGGGAGACATACTCCAGGGTGTGCGAAGTAGTCAAACAAAAATTTTCTGGTACGATTAAAGTATATTGCAGTGAAGTGATGGAAGTACAAAGTTGCTTCACTGAGTATTGTGACACGACTTGCCTTGATGCCCGGTACTGCCAGACTGAGGAAATGTAACACTTATCCCCTGAAAATATATAGAAAATGCCATGACGTGAATTACGGGCTACATTAACATACAAAAAGTTATAAAAATTATGTAGCAATTATTTTTATAGAGTTTTCAAATGTATTCATAGAGAGTCTTTTTCACTACCTGAAAAGAAAATACACATATAGAACCCTTCTAAACATGAGAAAGGTATNGTATTCATAGAGAGTCTTTTTCACTACCTGAAAAGAAAATACACATATAGAACCCTTCTAAACATGAGAAAGGTATGACATATTAGTAAAATGTATTTTTAATTATTATTAAAATACATTGAATTTCCTCGATAATTTTGGCATGGTTCGGTTAGAGTCAAAGCATGTACTTCTAATTAAATTTGAACGGCACTTGTTAAGTACATCGCTAATTACTGGTGTGTTCTTTTAATAAAGGTTACACGATGCACTAATTTCATTCTCGAAATGTTATGGGATTTATTAGATCCCCAATATCATATTTGTTCCATATTAACTATTACATATTATTCGGCTGCAGAAATCTTTAGATAATTCAAAATTTGCAACATTGCAACACTTTTCTTGTTGTTTTTATAATTCGAGGTCGCTGCTATATTGCTCTGAAACTGCCACACTGGCTCCAGACATGGTGCGGAAAAAATTGCTCTAAGTGTGCATTCTTTCACAGTACCACACAATTGGAATACGAAAATCTGGCTGCTCTCAGATAGAGTTCCGGTAATTGGAACACATTGAACTCGGCCAGTGCGTAACGAGTGCAGTCCAGAGCAGTATTTGCAATACGATAATATTTACGCCTTGTGGCAGTGAAAGTCATTGCACTGACTTTGGCAGCATACCTTGTGCGTGTGGCTTCTGGTCGTGCGGCATGCGGCTGGTACTTGGTGTAAGTAGTTCCTACCTGCTCCGCTAGGTGATGCACAGGGGTCGACGAGGGCTCTGGGGGAAATCGCAGTCGGTGTCAATGCTAATATGCATAATTTCAATGTCTGTTGAAAACACAAATGAAATATTGTGAAAAATCACTNGCAGTCGGTGTCAATGCTAATATGCATAATTTCAATGTCTGTTGAAAACACAAATGAAATATTGTGAAAAATCACTAATTACCAGTTAGCTATAGTTTATATATATATACACACTTATACCAGACATGACTATAAATATCAAGGTGCTGTTTTACTGGTGGAAAGTTTACATCGTGAAGTTTGCACCAGCCGCTTCCACCACTTGTGTCAAAGCTGTGTTAGGCTAATACTTTGTGCTTGCAGTTCATCCTCGTCTTTGCCATCTACTCAACTTAGGTGAAAGACACTTTCATCAAGTGCTGAAAGTTCTGAAAGATTTTTCTGCAGTAACTCTTGATTAACTTTAACAGTAACTAGATCTATCCTTCCTCTGGATCCTGCAGACAGCAGCTGTCTTGTTATGTCGTAATGTTTGGTGTATTAATATCGAATTACTACTTGTCTTTTGATTGGTTTCTGTAGTGCTAAAAAATACTGCGAAACAACTTTATATTTGAAGTAACTATTGACATTTAAAAAAGAACATTATCATTGCAATTTTTACTAACAACAAAAAAAGTAATTAGATAACTTCCATATATTCATACATATGAAAACATATAAGTTTCAACAATCTCCATGTCCTTTCCATTATACACAATGAAGACACTTTATGCTATTCGCAAAACCTACCCTAAGTCTGGACTAAAATCTAGTAATTACTAAAGCAAGATGATCCACGGACTAGCAATAATACAGTTCTCTTATAACAAAAAAAATTGGTCGAAGGATGATCTTTCATTAGTCTGGACTAAAAACGAATGTGAATAAGGTCCTTCTAATCTTATGTGAAGAGAATGTTTCAGAATGGAGTGTTGTATATAACCACAATCTTATACAACAAATTCCCAAAAAAACATATCTGATCTGTATAGCAAAAATACTTATGCTTTTAAAAAAAATTGTTAAATGATGGCATTGTTCGGGGTGGTCGCAGAGTCTGGGAAAGTGAAATTTAAATGTCTAGAGTGCGCCTGCTATCTAATAAGTGAATCTGCTCGGGTTAGCACGAGACTCTTGAGGTGATCGTGGTCGAAAAGCCTGGGGTAAAGAACCCTGTGCCCCATGTCTTACGATGATGTGTGTGATGGCTGACGTATTCCAAGCTCATCAGATGCCTGAACCTGAGTATTGTGTCTCCCCAGCACGCCATTCTCATACACAAAACATAGCACTTCAAAAGACACGTTTACACTGGAATTATGTGACATAAGCAAAAGGTAGGTTGCAGATGGTTCGAAGGTCTGTCACCCTTAAGTCCCCAGTAACCCCATAAGGTGGGAAATAAAGTACTCGCACTGAAGTTTTGTCTACAGTGTTGTATTACTCAAAATATGAGGTGGTACAGAGAAATGAACAGGCTTGCGGAATGAGGCCCCACACTGCTATGTGCTGCAAGTACGCAAGACGTCGCACGAACGCTGAACAAATTATGATACAAAATACCGGAAGGGAAGTAATACCGGAGAGGTGTGAGTCAACTCTGGTCGAGAGGCGAACTCGGGGGTGCGTGAGAGAAAACAAGAAGATTCCGATGAAATTATTGTCTATTGTAAACTACCTAGGATGGTGAAAAAGTTTCTTCACCACGAGCTACGTTTGCACGCCTGCTCTCATGCCGACTTGCCCTTGACTGAAGAGCTGTTGGCGGGGCGGTGGTGAGGTGCCTGCCACCGCCCACCAAAATCATAAGTTCCATTTAATAACTAAAATGAATTAAATGAGTGTACAAAATACTGGATGAAGCTTTACATATTTCATGGTGTCAAGTACTATTGAAATTAATGAATTGACATTGATCAAAATTATGTATTAATAATTTTTATATGGAAATGATTGCATACTTGTAAAAGTCTTAAAGAAGATTCATACAAAAAAAACATTTCCCATAATCACATCACATCGGATTAATTTAAATTGAATTTAAATTAATAATTATATTATGTAAAATACGACAAGAAATTTTATTGTTCTGTAGTTTGGGCTTGGCACCCCACTAACAGAGTCAAATGTGCTCTGTTCTAAATAAATATTACTGCCAAATATTTGAGATGACACTCGCAGTTTGAATGTTCTAATATTAAGGAGTATTTGATTCTTTAATTATCTTTGTAAAGTGTTACATGATTCAACTGGAAACCTACTTGGTTTCACTTCGCATGAGCACTGGGGCGTTGAACACTCAGGGTATTCGCTACATTCATTTGTTGGTTGAGTTTAATTATTAAAGGTATTTATGTAATGATAGGGGGATGATTCTACATGCCGAATGTGCCATATTAACCAGTAAGAAATTTTTATTCCTGCTCATTTTCCGCATATGACAAGCGAAATAGCACTAGATACGATAGTCGCCAAGGTTCGTGCAAAACATATTAGGTAGACCGATTCTTCCTCTTATGTACATCTACCCGACCTACCCGAAAACAACACAACTGTCAAAACCTTGCAACCAACAGTAATAAACGTTTTTGTTAATGTCTTAATTTTCAAAAGACAAGTACATATAAATGAAGTAAATACTTTTGGCATTTTAATTTAATCAACCTGCATTTTAAATTGGTTAGAGGAAATGTACGAAAATATCAAAACAATTGTTTACTGAACAGTATTCTAACCACAAATCCTATCCCATTCGTTTACGATAGTCGTGTAGGCAGAAAATAAGTTTAATATTGATAGACGAAGATTGGTATTGCGCAGCCAGTGAGATCGCTAGGTTTCATATTCACTCTACGATGTAACACAGACAATGTCAATATTTAAATGTATGGTATTAGCCAAAATCAACTTACCAATCTGGAATCGGTGGTGTTATCGATACTTGACATTCGAAAATGTCTATAATTTTTCTTTTTCTGCTACGAATAATGTTCTACTCGCGAGATGGCGTCAAAGTACTATCAGGTGCAAGGTAATACAATACAGTTCGTTAAAATGTTCACTTCACCAAATATATTATTATATATCAAAAGTACGATCTCATAATCCAATCATTATGTATGTGATCTATGGACACGTTTTTTTTTTACGTATTTGTAAACAATTGGTGAAGATAACCTGTGTGGTACGGCAGTAATGTGTCTGCTGTAGTGGTACTGTTCGGTATGAAATGTTGTTGATTTTCACATACTCTAGCTGATGTGAAATAAGCAACGTCGTTACTGTCTACAGCTTACTGCGTGCTGTAGATAAGGTAGCAAAAGTTTCAATTTCGACACCATGTGATTCTTTGCGGTGTCAACCGTTTGGTGGACCGCGCATAGTTTAGCCAGCTCATTATAAGGATGAAAGCAAAAAATAGACGGTATNAACCTGTGTGGTACGGCAGTATAATGTGTCTGCTGTAGTGGTACTGTTCGGTATGAAATGTTGATTTTCACATACTCTAGCTGATGTGAAATAAGCAACGTCGTTACTGTCTACAGCTTACTGCGTGCTGTAGATAAGGTAGCAAAAGTTTCAATTTCGACACCATGTGATTCTTTGAGGTGTCAACCGTTTGGTGGACCGCGCATAGTTTAGCCAGCTCATTATAAGGATGAAAGCAAAAAATAGACGGTATNAGGTGTCAACCGTTTGGTGGACCGCGCATAGTTTAGCCAGCTCATTATAAGGATGAAAGCAAAAAATAGACGGTATGATTTTATATACATGACATTTCTGATTTGAACAGTTTTTTTAAAATAATTTTTTGAGATTTCCTGTTACAATTGTTTTGTATGTGAATTGTGAATCTCATGTAGTCGAATGCTTGGAATTATGTTAGCTATACGCTTCTTCATCAGTGCTTCAGTTATAATTTGTTTTTAGCCTTCTCGTGTGGTCTTATAAACTTTATTTGCAGTTTGTTGTGAATGGTAAATTAATGGGCAAAAATTTTAGATAACTAGCATGCATGAAGTATCTTTTCTGACCATCTGCTTCATGCTGCGGTAAATGTAAAGAATACAGGGTAATTATCCAGTTTAGGGGCTCTTCTGAACGAAACGTCCTAAACCAACAAGTAGCATTAATAGGTTCTGCACAGCTTACCTTGGGTAATTATCCAGTTTAGGGGCTCTTCTGAACGAAACGTCCTAAACCAACAAGTAGCATTAATAGGTTCTGCACAGCTTACCTTGGGTAATTATCCAGTTTAGGGGCTCAAGACTTGCTTTGCAGGATTTGGTTGTTCATCGTAATTATCCAAGTGCACAGCTTACCTTGGGTAATTATTAAGTTTAGGGGCTTTTCTGAAAAACTTAAGAAAAATTCAAAATTATGATATATTTCTATTCTACTAATCACGTAGAACACGAATATACTAGGGGCGTAGCTTTACAATAGGTACATATTTTTAAAAATTGAACAAAATTGCGAAATGAGCAGTNAACACGAATATACTAGGGGCGTAGCTTTACAATAGGTACATATTTTTAAAAATTGAACAAAATTGCGAAATGAGCAGTATAGCCAGTTTGTTTACGTTTCTGAAAGAAACGTCCTAGACCAACAAAAGTTGCATTAATGGGTTCTGCACAGCTTACCTTGTTCATATTCAAGAGGGCGTGATGTTAAAATAAGTAGAACGTATTTTAAAAACTTGCGAAATATGTTTGTTTACGTCTATTAACGCCAGAGGAATTATACCAGCCCCCTACCTAGGTGAGTCAATTTACCTTATTTTGTTGTGTTTTACGGTTCCTTTAAATGTCTACAATCCTACATTCGTAAATTAGTATAAAACCCAAACATCCTAGGTTAGTGTAAAACCCTACTATCCTAAGTTAGTGTAAAACCCTACAATCCTAGGTTAGTGTAAAACCCAAACATCCTAGGTTAGTTTAAAAATGTAAAATAGTGATTCGCCCATCGTGGGGTTAGGTGGGCACATATTACGAAATTAGACATACGTTAATCACCCTAGTATATTCGTGTTCTGCGTAATTAGTAGATTGAAAAATATACTTTTCTTTTAGTTTTTTTTTTTTTTCAGAAAAGCCTCTAAACTGGATAATTACCTTCGTAATATATACCCACCTAACCTAATTTAACCTAATCCCATGATGAGTGAATCACTATTTTACATTATTAATCTGACAAAGGATTGTAGGGTTTTCATCTAACCTAGGATTATAGGATATTTATCTAACCTACGATTTTATTCTAATCTGGGATGTTATGGTTTTAAAGTAACAGTAAAATATATTGAAAGTATATGAATTAACTCACCTAGGTAGGGGGCAGGTACAGTTCCACTGTCCTCAGCCAATTCAAATACAGTTGTGTATGACTTGCACCTTACCTCACTCGACGAAACGCCATGATCTACTAAAACGTCCAAGTAACACCCGTCACATAGATGACTGTCACACACAGAAACACTCGTATTGCACCCTCCATTCTTAAATCACAAGCCTTTGCACAGTCGGATTCGGACGTCACAACTCATGGGCGCAACAACACACACCACTCGCCACAAACCGCACTGTCTCACATCTAAACTGCAACTAACATACGGTAACGTCTACACATCCACAGCCAATAAGGTGACGGCTGATTCAAATTTTTTTAAGTTACTACAGCCTTACAGGTCTAAACATCATGGCATCCGACACAAACAAAGCGGCCAAACTCCTCGTATATTATCTATTTTGTTTTCAACGTTCAGCTTGTTTTATCATTATGTACACAGTCCTAAATATGATATGGGTAAGGTGTGCACAAGCCATTCATATAACTTTTGTGGGTCTACTATGTCGCCTTCAAATAATCCGCTATTCTTTACATTTACCCATGTTGCTACAAGGCGCCAGACGGGCGTATTCGAGTTCATGAGGGATGGAGATCTTAATAAAAATAAAAGAACTAAATTTTATTTTTAATTTATTCTCACAGCTATTATTTACAAAATTAAACTAACTGTCTCCACTATTACTCTAGTTATTCTTAGTGAGCNTATTCTCACAGCTATTATTTACAAAATTAAACTAACTGTCTCCACTATTACTCTAGTTATTCTTAGTGAGCGCAGTCTGTATTGTATATTTCAATTGTAATTAAAGTCCTTGTCAATATCTCTATAATTGTTATAGTCACTTAATTCACACACATTATTTACACATGAACAGTCTGTCTATAGCCATCACCCAAATGTCTTACACTCGTGCATCCAGTTCAATAGTTTCGCTCTCCACTACACCAACACTAACATTCCGCAGACTTTACTCCGGCTAGTCACTCTCGCCACTACTTGNATAGTTTCGCTCTCCACTACACCAACACTAACATTCCGCAGACTTTACTCCGGCTAGTCACTCTCGCCACTACTTGACACTGTGCTGACCCGTTGCTTCGCATACCTGTCGCTTAATGTTGCACCATCCTCCACACTCTCAAAACTGAAAAACTGTTGGCTTGGATGCCCATCATGGCTTAAGTAGTCTCGCTGGCCCTATGAGGAAGGTTCCCCNCAAAACTGAAAAACTGTTGGCTTGGATGCCCATCATGGCTTAAGTAGTCTCGCTGGCCCTATGAGGAAGGTTCCCCGCACCGAGTCTTGCTGAGAGGGGCTAGGATGATGAACCACAACATTCTTTTGAAGATTACAGCATAAATTCAATCTGCTGAAGGTCAGGAGCACACCAGTTGCAATAGGCTTATCACAGCAGCTCACCTTTTTAAACTGCAAGCACTTCTTGGATTACCGCTTGATTGACCTTCAACCATTTCTTGGGTCTCGCTAGCAGGACAGGGCAAGGGAAGAGATGAAGAGTGGCATCTTGTATCACTGCTACCTCCTCAAGTCTGTTTGTCCTGAACAGACCACATCATTGATCTTCTTCGGAAATCCTGTAGAGGTCTTCCCAAAATTTCTGCAGCTTCAAGCAATACCCTTTTCGACTCTGAGGGTTGTACAGCCACACCAATTGTCCTTTAAATACCTTGCCCAACATTCTCTTGTCATACCAGGTCTTCATCTTGTCACTATATCTTAAAGGCTCTTGCAGTATATAAACAACCACAGAAGAAATTTGGAAACTCTTGGTAGGTTCCACCCCTGTGTTGGCCTCATGACCTGACTTGAAGTTAGTCATAACAATTGATAGTTGTTTGTGCTGCATGCCTAGCATTATGCCAGTTTTCTGTAGGCCCACGTTTGCAGCAGTACTGGATTCTCTCAGACTATTAGAATACGTTCATTGGTGCCTTACAGAAGGACTAATCCTTTCATTATCGGTTTCAAATGATAATGCAACCACATAATTTCCCCTCGCATCTTCCTTTGGTAAACTACATCTACCAATCTGAAAAGTGCTGGCACTTGCGGTGGATGCCGCGGGTTGTAGCTGGATCCTCGTCTGACATACCCTGAAGCACTGGTAGCTCCTGTCGACTACTTCACTCTCTTCAAGCTCATGCAGCTATTTCTTTGGCTCCTGAAGCACATCCTCCGTGGGACTGCTATCCGCAGAGCCACTGCTGAGAAGGGCCATCACATCACTCATTCCATGCCATTGGCTCCCTTCACTGCTATGTGGCACAGTGTGTGCAGGGCGTCTGGACAGCACTCAGGTCATCATGTGCATTTTCCAACAGCTTTGTGAGGTGTGCCGCTTGCAGCATCAGCTCGTCGATGTGGTGTTTCAGTTGTTGGGCATATGCATGAAGTTCACAAATTTCTTCATGCAAGTGCTTGACTGCATTCATCGAAGTCATTTGTTCTTCATCTTGCTGCCTCTTTTTCCTGCTGCTCCTATTTCTGCTGCTGTTGTGGGCAGTAGGCTCTCAGGTGCCCCAGTTGTCCACATGACCAACATTCACGCCGTTTGGGTGGAGGGCGGCGAAGCTCTGTAGCACATACCTGAAAGCGATGCCCCTCACAGCCAACTGCAACTCCTTCAGTGTTTTCTTCATGCTGTCTTTGTCATCTCCATTCAGTGCCACTGCCTGTAACGGACGGCGCAGTGCAGATCCTTGTCTGGCTGACTCCACCTCCAGTACTCGGACCAAGGCGTCCTGCATGGTGTGGGGTGCAGCCAGACGTACCACTTGCCATACCTTTGTCGGTGATGGCATCGATGAAGAATCCGACTGCGATGATGTTGTGCGCATCCTCGGAACACCCTTTCAGGATAGGTGTGAAAACTGCACGATTTCTTGCCATAGTTTCCGCAATGGCTCTTCTGTTTGCTAGGTGTGGCTTCGCAGTTGGGCATGGTGGCATTTGTAAGTATCTGTTAATGTAGCTCCAAGGCTAACACAGTGGGGGCACTCCAGTCAATGTCGCTGTGGCAGAGATTGTAGTTTGCTTAGTGCGGTGCCTCTCATTACAGTGGCGAGGTAGTAAGCCTGCTGTTTGGCTGACCAGTTATTTAGGGTGGCGACTATTTCAAACTGATGTTGGTATACTCCTGCTAAGAGGCTGGCATAATTGTGACCCCCCCCGCCCCCACTCTTAGCTGCGCAAAACCAATGCCGTAGGAGAGTGGACGGGTATCCTGCAAGGTTGCTGTATTGGTTACGAATTGCACTTCTTCCCCACTTATCTTGGTTGCTATTGCGGTAATTGTGGAACTCCACTGTTGAAGAAATTCTTGCAATTCTTTCCTTAATGCACTTATTTCTTTCTCTTCACTGTCTATTTTCCCACAGACACTTTCAATTTTTTCTTGTCCACACAGTTTATTCTCGTATTCACTAACTTGCTAATGCCTTCTATTTTCCTTTCTACGTTTTCATTTACCGTGTCAATTTTCCTATCTACTACTTACATTAATCTGGCTATTTACATTCTCAATTATCTTTTCTATTACGCTACTTATGTTGGTATTCACAGTTACATTTACACTTTCTTTCACTCAAATAATTTTTTTACTAAGGCTATTAACACTTCCACTCACACCAACCACCTGGCTACCTAGCCACTCAATTAATGCTCGCAGTGCTTCCGGTTCTGCAGACATTTTTCTAGTTAACAGTCTTAATTTTGTGGCCTACAGCTATCACAATTAGTTCATTCTAATTACTATCCTATTGCCTAACTTTATTTACATGTAAATGCCTCCATCCCACTTCTGACATTAGTGTTACAAGACACCAGAGGGCCGTATTCGAGTTTGTGAGGGATGGAGGTCTTAATAAAATTAAAAGAACTAATTTTGAATTTGGTTCACACCGCCTTTATTTACTAAATTAAACTATCTATCTCCACCAATACTCTTGTTATTCTCATTGAGCACAATATTTAATGTCTTATCTCAGTTCTAATCAAAGTCCTTCCTCGATGTCGCTATATTGGTTATAGTAACTTGATTCATACAGATTATTTACGCATGTTCAGTCTATCTATTGCCATCATTCCAGATATTTTACTCTCACACATCCAGTTCAATAGTCCACCCGTCAGTCTCACTCTCCACTGCACCGGTGCTCGCAGTCCGCATGCTTCACTCCCACTGGTCACTCTCACTGCCACTTGATGCTCTGCTGGCTTATTGCTTCATTGTCTTGGCACACCTGTTGCTTAATGTCATGCAACTCTCCAAACTCTCAAAACTGAAAAACTATCAGCTCGGAGGCCCATTGCTGCTTTAGTAGTCTCACTGACCCGATCTGGAAGGTTCCCCGTACCCCAAGTCTCGCTGAGAGGCAAAGGCGATGAAACAGAACTCGTCTGTCGTGATAGGTTTATCTCTACGGCATGCAGTGACTCATCTTTATAAACCCCCAAGAACTTCTTGGATTACCAGTTGCCTGATCTTCAAACATTCATTTGGTTTCACAAGCAGTATGGGCCAAGGGAAGCAATGAAGAGCAGCAACGTGTAACAATATTAAAGAGGCATCTTTAGTATGTCTTAGAAATGCTGTGTGTGCAGAAAATTTAAAAATTTAAATATTTTTATTTTCTTTAGTGATAGAAAAGCAGTTTCGTTATCACCTTCCTTACGCTGGCTTGCTGTTTGCTCTTCTTGGGTTGTGGTAACCATGCATGTATCCACTGCATTCTGGCAAGACATGTTTCAGGGTCATAGTGATAGCAGATAATCATGTCCTTTGTCACAATGCAGAGCAGGAAATCATCACCTGCAGTCAGTGTCAGTCCAGAAGCTGTTGACAGAACAGCACACATGCCACTTATCGTTTCGCATTCAGATTTTGTGGGACCCGCCAGGCACAAACCATTACAGTAGTGCTGCCTGTCATACAGTTTCTTATTATTATTATCAATTACTTCATTTTTATAAAAGGACTTAAGTCAGGTGAACCAAATTTTACAGTATGGTTTAGGGAAGTTTCAAAAAATCCCACAAAATCTGAAAGTATGTTCAATTGTTGGGGTTTGGTATGTCTGACATGTATAGACTCTATATAATAAAAACACTGTAAATAAAAAAACACTCAACATGATAAATTAAATGTACGTAAGCCTTTTATATCTAACATCATGTTGTACTTAAGCACATAATTTATTATGATCAATGTCAAAATGTCTTAATTCTATCAAACCACAGGAATATGTTGATATAAGTTCAGAATCAAAAATAAAATAAATGATTGTGTGGTATGGAGCTTCTCAAGTTTACATTAACACACGTTTACAAATACAAACATTATAGTAAGGAAATAACATACCTTTTTATGAATTACACATCAGTGTGCCATTTGCCTTATTGGAGTACACTACTTGAACAACTGTCATTGCATTTTGCTAAACAATCACAACACATTATCTCCATCAACCTCATCCAAATCAGGATAATGATCACATTGTATGCTTGTTTGCAAATTCAAATAAAAACCTGTGTAAATATGGCGGAAGGTTCAAGAAGGTCTTTCTTCTTTTCACATGAAATGGTTACTTGACTGCTATATGCTTTCTCCAGAGCACTTAATGACTGACGCCCTCTTCGTCTCATTGAAAGGTACTGAAACGGATCTTCTGTATTTAAAAAATTTTTAAAACCAACACTTCCAAATGTAGACAAGTAGGAAAACCCATTGGCAGTCTCGCCACAAGAATATGTTACCATCTACATCCTTTTTTCTCAGTACTAACGACCCTTTTAATAAATCTGCAAAATCCATTTTCTTGTTTACACATCTAATTAATGTGGCCCAGTCATGTGGATGATGAGAGCTTCTGTTTTAGTTTTCTGATGATCAGCATCGCATTCCATTCTTGTGTGGCCGGAGATCAAATATTTGTGGTGAATTTCCCGAAATAGATTGTTTCTCTTGAAGCAGAGATGTAAATATAGCAGCAATGTGGGAACTTCTATTTTGTCCGCCGCGGGTATCGGAGTACAAAATAACCTTTTTCACTGCGTCAGGCAGACTCATTAATTCTTTGTACAAACAGGAAGCAATTTCATTTACTCCTCGTTTGGCAAATGCCATATACACTGAAGAGCCAAAAAAACTGGTACACCTGCCCAATATCGTGTAGGGCCCCTGCGAGCACGCAGAAGTGCTGCAAGACAACATGGCATGGACTCGACTAATGTCTGAAGGTATGCAGGAGGTAATTCACACCATGAATCCTGCAGGGCAGTCCACAAATCCAATCTGCGCCAATTTGAGAAAGGGTTGCACGTCTGTCATGTTTAATGATTCTCGTCAATCGTTGTTTGTCCTGTTCTTTCAGGACCTTTTTTCGACCGCAGCGATGTCAAAGATTTGATGTTTTACCGGATTCCCAATATTCACGGTACACTCGTGAAATGGCAGTATGCGAAAATCCAAATTTTATCGCTACCTCGGAGATGCTATGTCCCATTTCTCGTGCGCTGACTATAACACCACGTTCAAACTCACTTAAATCTTGATAAGCTGCTATTGTAGCAGCAATAACTGATCTAGCAACTTTGCCAGACGCTTGTTGTCTTATATAGGCGCTGACGACCGCATCGCGTTACTCTGATTGGTTCCATACCTCTGTTATTTGCATGCGCACACCTACACCAGTTTTTTTGGCTCTTCAGTGTATAACAGGAAGCTTCTCCTGTAGCGCAGGCATGTATCGTTAAATTGTATGTCCAGTATAGCCATTTGTGAAAAGAAATCAATGTCTGTGTGTAGGGTGTTGGAAGACGCTGCTGTAAATCAAAAGTGTAACATTTTACATTCGGGTCACTCTTGGCAAGCTCTTTGTCGTTGTGTTTGGATAGATAGGCTAGATCAGCTTTACGATGCTGTATATCCCTTTCAGAAAGTATGTTCTTTTTTCATCTTCCTTTTCACAGATTTGAAGTTTCATTTTTTACAATTCACATTTATGACACATATCAGTTTTTCTTTCTTTAAATGATTAAGTTTATTTTTTAAAATGCACTTTCATACAGAGTTCTTGATACCGGATTCCCTCGGCCTTCACCGTAGAGTGAGTACATATTCTGTAAATTTAAATGGCTCGGTAGATACTTTTTGACATTTTCATTGTGGCTTTCAAATGACGGAAAGGACTTGTGATTCCTCACATCAGTTATGACTTCCTCAGTTTTTTTATTGGTTGGACAATGCCTTCCTCGATTGTCTTCGACAGTTACACATGATTTGTGCTTTCGTTTGTTCAGTATGGCCATTCAAACAAATTTTTCCTTTTCGTTCAAAGTATCAAGAAAACGTCTGTTGCAAACACTTTTTTTTTCTCCTCCTTCCACCTCAAAGTGGTACACATAAGTTACTTCTCTTGATTTCACAGAATCTGTTCTCTTTCTCGTAACTTTAGTAGGGTTCCCTTGGATTAAACTGCTAATAAACTGAACATGCCTATCATGTGATTCTAGAGACCAATACTCTCTAAATATAGATTTCCTAGTTTCATCATCAAATTTTTTACGGCATCTCGCTGCATTTTCCCCGGGGGCTTCATTACCCTCCCCTCAATCTTCTTCCCTTTAGCTGTCATATAGCCGTGACCTCGTTGCTTCTTTTCAGTTCTTTCTTTCCGCACTGTCCTTACCCACATCCCTACTCCTTTTTTACGTCTTTTTCCTGCAGTGTTATGGGCATCACCATTATTGTCAGGATCGTTATTTATCTCATGTACAGTTGAAGTAGCACCCATTCCTTCCTCTTGCTGTATGTCAGATCCTACTCTAATGCTGTATTCTGGTGATAAGACTTGTGTTCCTTCCTCATGATTCCTTTCAGATTCTGCTGTTATATTAACCTCTGATGACAACACAACTTGTGTTCCTTCCTCGTGCTTCCTTTCAGGTTCTGTTGTAATATTAACCTCCGATGATGACACAACTTGTGTTTCTTCATGTCCAACAATGATGATTTCAAGATATTCAATATTAATGGTCATCACTATTTGCTTGAGTCATGACACAGTTCGTGTCTTCAGGTAGCTCACTGGTTTCCAAGGCATAAGTGCACTCTATAGAATAAATCTGACACATTATTAATGAAAGATTCCACAACATTTACATCTCCCAATATACCACAGTTACATTCTTGAGGGTCCAAAGCATGATCTTCATCAGCAGCAGGACCATGTTCCAGCACAGAGTGATCTGAAATAAAGAACGGATTACTCCTCAGCATGGAATAACGTATTATACAAGTGGATGAAAGGACCTAGAGCTGCAATGTTTAGACAAAGAGTGCACTATCCCAAAAAATTAAGACAAACAAGCCATTCATTAAAGGTTATGGATATGTCTCACTGTGCAGGAATTCAATCATGTTAAATCAAGAATTTAATTTTAACTACTTAATAAGTTATCATTTTGAAACGTCTTGCAGATTAAGAAGAGAACAACACGTTTAGAAAAGAAAGCATGTACTTTATTTTTGGTGTATAAAATAACAACAACTTTAATGCAATATTCTTTCAAACGTTCCTTCTTCATCTTTATTAAAAGCTAAATTCACAATCCTTTGCGCTTTGTTCATTTTAACAACATAGTCACAAAAGAAAATTTCACAACTAAATGACTTACTGATTTGGAGGTAACAGTAATAATCTATTTTCACACAGCTGACGAGCAGCTAGTATAGACAACTGAACAAAAATTAAATTACATTATTTTGTTCCGGTATATTTAATAACTATTGTCACTTAAAACTGTTGAAATTATAGTTCACCTCTGTTAATATTAATGGGAAGATAAAGGAATTTTATTTTGGTTGTAACAATATCAGCTACGACACTCTTCCACAACTATTTGATGTAAGGAAGTTTCAAGAAAATAGAACATAGGTGTTGATTTATGCCCATAGAAATGGCATGACATTGTGGTTTAATAGCCTCAAGTCTAAACTTATGCCCTTCATATCAGAAGCATTGCCACAATTTTTTTTGATCAAAGAGGCATATAATGACAAAAGTTTTTAGGATCTGTTCTAACAACAGAACATGTTTATGTCCTTCAGATCATGTGAAAATATTGCACTAGAATGTGTTATAAGACTTACTGCTTTTATACCATTGGAAAGGGAATTCTTTTTTAGCCCGGGTGTCATTAAAACCTAATTTTTGCCAAAAAAAAAATTGACTTAAGCCCTTTTGCCCAAACGCCAGAGAATATCAATATAGTTATTTGTACTTTAGCGTGAGTTTATTTTGATGGTATGAGTAAGTCATGTGATTAAATAATAAATTTGGCCGAAGTATTTCTAATGCTGAGTTAGTATTAATTGGACAACTAAGGACATAAGGAATTTACAATAATATTTTATTAATTGTTGGAGAGCCATTGTGCTATGATTAATTAATGAACAGCCATATACTAAAGACCCATCTGATTATATTGCCAGAAGCTGATAGCAAGTCAGTAGTATGACAATCAACACATTCTGACTTCCCGCAGGGACTGGTTGGGTCTGGGCAGTGTTGTGATTAGGAAGACAAGCATTTCTGTTGCCTTATTGCCCTGTATAATCAGCTCGCACGGTCGCATACTGGAATTGATGTACAGATGTCTGAAGCAATCTTTGACCCCCGGCCCTTGTAGAATTCTGCCCGGTGACCACCTTACCTTTTGTACTGTGCCAGCATGTCCGTGCGACGATGTTCAGCTAAGGCACTACTGTGACCAATGCCAGTAATAGAGGCCAGTTGCTCTTCTGTGATCCATTTATCACCCTGCATTAGTTTGTGAAGCCTCAGTATACCTGCTGCAGTGATATAGGATTGTCCTGGTCGTGGATTATCCTGTAATGACAACTGTCTACTTCAAAACTTTGACACCCAGTCCCTCACCACAGGAGTGCACAACTTATGCTAACAATATGTACTGTATGTACAGTTTCCATTTTGCAGTGAATTTCCACTGCTGTGTGACCTTTGACTGTGACAAACCATGCGATTCCTAGTTATTTTTTCTTGCAAGTATCCATCACTCATGCTAACACTGATGTGCACATCCTCAAAAGTTTGTATCACCTGCTCCACAACACATGGCATGTGGTGCCACCTGTCTACAGTAGCATGTGTGTTGCCAATGATGGAAAACATTGTTGTGTGTGTGCAATGTTTTTTTTTCTATAGGGCTCTGCTAAATTTGATGTGACTGACCCTTATATTTTTCTTACAAAGCTAGATAATTTGTGCCTTACACCATCTTTCCCATGTAATATTAATGTGTGATACCACAGTATTCTAAAAATTTTTATGTTGGTTTGTTTTGTATTTTATTAATTAATATGGACATTAAGTTGCAAGAATGAATAACAGTAGAACTGAATTTGATATGCTTAAATGCCATCATCATCTTTATTTTACATTCTGTTGTACACCTTAAAATTCACTATACTACAGTGCTGCCATATTATCTTTACTAACTTTTTTTTTTCCTTTTCTACTACCTTACACCAATACCAACACAAACCATAAAATTCCCAGTTTAAAAACATCCACTATTTAAATTTATCCAATTTACACTCTCCCCATAAATTAAAAATACAAAATCGTATTGTTAGACATTAATTTTGAACATGAACTTTTCTCAGCTTTGGTAAACACATCGCCAACTGGCGTTTGGTAGGACAGCATAGCAAGTTAATGCTGTTCTCATTTGCTTGTTCACAAATGAACTTAAATCTGACATTGATACACTTGGACCTTTTGAAAACATTGTCATTCTTGATCATTTTTATTATACTTTGATTGTCATCATTCAAGTTCACAGACATTACCTCACCTGTAAGCTCCTTATACAGTGATTTCACAAACAATATTTCCTTCATGCACACACTGGTTGCAATAAACTCACTCTCCGCTGTACTTAGTTATACCACTGTTTATCGTTTTGTGGGTCATGAAGTTGGGCTTCGTGCATGATGTGTCCTGAATTGCTTCTTCAAAATATGCCACTGGCATAGTCTGCATCACTGTAAGCATCAATTACTGTAGTGTTGTACTGCAAGGAATACCAAAGTCCTAGGTTTTGTGTACCTTGCAAATATCTAAAAATTCTTTTGACACTTTGGATATCCTCCATTCACGAGTTAGTGGTTTTCCTTGAAGCCGCCATATTGTTGGCATACGTTAAATCTGGTCTCATTCTGTTGGACAAGTACAGTAGACTTCCAACTGCTTCTGTATATGGAAACTTCACACTCCCTTTTGGGTTATTATCTGCTAGATTTTCACTCACTGGAGCAGCTGATGTTTTTACCAACTTTGAACGATCCATACTGAACAATTTCATCATCTTGGCAGTATAAGATCTTTGATGGATTTACTTGTATTTACTATATTAATGCCAGTGAAGGTTTATGGGTTCTCAGTTATTTTAACCTAAAATTCAATTTGAAGCTTTGCCAGGAGTTCATTCCTTTGATTTTTCCTTTTGAGATCACTAGTCCTTCATCGACCGAAATTGCTAGGAACATATCCCTTTCACTGCTCTTTAAGGGCTGATTTGCCTAAAGTAAGTTGCTGCATTCCGTGAGGAAACCAACATACTNCATGTTCCGTGAGGAAACCAACATACTGTTTTGCTCTAGGTATGGGGAGCTTGTTTCAGTCAATATATAGGGTTTTTTAGTTTAACCACAGATGTTTCATTCCCAAAGCCTTCAGGCAAGGACATAAAAATATCTTCTTCTAGGTTGCCATAAAGAAAATCTGTTTTATATCAAACTGTTTAAGACAGATTTATTTATTTTTCTCATAAGCAAAGAGAAACTGTAATATATTCACTGATACCACAGAGCTGAAAGTTTCCATCAAAATTGTATCGAGCCTTTTGTTTTCCTTGTTGACGACTTGGTAATGAAGACAGAGTTTTTCCTATCATTGTCTCATCATCAATGGTATGGCTTACTTTTTTAGTTTCACGTGTAAATTTTGAAGTTCAGAGAGACCTGTTAAAACATCTTCAATTTTCTGGTTGAAAAAACTTTTATTTTGGCTACTGTCCCTTTCATAAATTGAGCACAGTTTCTCGAACATCTCCTTGGTGGTATTACAGGACATAATGAATTGGGTGTTACCTTCGTCAGGTGATGATGTACCTCAGAGCCTTGGCATACTTCCTAGCCCAATCCTTATTTTTTTTCACAGCCTCTTCCACTGTAGTGTTTATCACTTCATACACATCTGCAGCTATAAGTAGCACCACTATTTGGAATTTCCAAATACCGAAGTTTGAGTGACCTACAAATTTTTCAACATAAGCAAAGCTATCCAACGCCGTAGCCATTTTCCCTCACTACACTTGTGGTTCCACACTTGGCCTAATCTAATTCACTGAGCAACTTCTTGAGCCGATAACCTGTTGCAAGACTGAATAACAGTGTACTGAATTTTATTCACTGAATCACCAATATAATCTTTATTTAAATTCTGTTAAACCTCTCAACATCCACTACTCAACATTCCTGCTATATTATCTCTACTAACATTTTTTTTCCTCCGCTACTGTTTTATGTTCTTTATTTAGTCAAAATTACAAACCTCTTACACATCATGCATCTGCACAATCACTCCCACACTAGTCCTGCCAACCTCCCCTTTCCTTAGTCCACATTTACCTACTTGGTACATATGCATTTTCTAACACTACATCTCCCTTTCTTCCTCTGCTTTCTCGGCTTCTGCACCTTGCAAGTCTAATCTTCGTGGAGGCCTTATTCTATGCCCTTTATTAGTCCTGCTGTATGCTTTCTCTCGTCCATATATATTGGGAACCTTTGAAAGGGTGACCCCCTCCAGCGAGTCTTTGGCTAGTGTGTCCTGGTCGAATGTTTGCGCTGTCGTACCTCTGGCTTCCCTTGGTTGATCTTTAGCTGACGTATTGTCCTTAGTGGTTGAACTTGCTGGTCCTGCTGTGCCACCCTCCTTTCCTGGTACCTTCACTTTCTGTCTCCTATTCTGCCGTAATGTAGCCGAATCTGATGATAATTAATACAATCTAGGATATTCTGCTGGCCTCTGAACAGTACTATATCTTTTTATGTCTGGTATACATACTTGTGCACCCAGTGCCAAAGTCTTTAACTCCATGCCCTTTTGTCATATGCCAGTTTGTTACATTCTTTGAATAGTCTCGCGCGCTCCCTAATGGACTTCAGTATCTCATGCTCCCGCCGTGGCGTAGGGTTACCTGTGCAGCTGGAAGTGTAGTTCTTAGTTTGCCACCAAACAACAGCTCTGCCGTTGAGTAGTCATATTCCAACGGTGTAGTTCAGTGCTAGTAACCCCAAATTTGGATCTTGTGACCTCATCGGGATTTTCTTGGCAATTGCTACTGCACTCTCTGCTGCCCCATTGGATTATGGGAACCTGGGACTAGATGTGATATGACTGAACCCATAGCCTCAGGCAATTTGCTCTAATTCCCATGAGGTGGACTGTGTCCCGCCATCACTGTGTACCATCTCCGGAATGCTATGTCCGGCAAAAACATTCTGCAGCCATTTGATCACTGCCTCTGTTGTCAAACTCTCGAGATGTAACACTTCTCTTGAATATGTAGTAGTCCTGTATAGCTAGGTAATGTGCTCTTCTTACTTGCATAATGTAAATTACAGCCAGGGTCCAAGGCCACTCTGGCAGTGGTGTCTATCAGAAGCTCCGCATGTTATTCTCTGTTCTGCAAACATTGCTCACAGTCCTACCAGCCTCTTAATGTCTTGCAAAATGTGCGGCCACCAAACGACTCATTTGCCTACCGGCAACACTTTAAGATCCCCATGTGACCTTGATGTATTCTGGCAAGCATTTCTGAGCGCAAGCTTTGTGGAACGAACACACGTGTCCCGTACATAATCAATCCTTGTTGGTATGTCAGTTAACCCCTAAATGGCCAAAATGCTGACCCATACTGAAACACATGTAGGATTTCTTCTTTCAGAGTTAGTGACTTCCAATCCTTGTTCTGTGCTAACCGTATTTTCTGCAGGTGTGAGTCAGTAAACGGAGTTGCTTGCAGTACCATCTCAACAAAAAGCTCCTCGTCTATCCTTTCTTGGATGTGTATCTCTGATTTGTGTGCTGGAGTTTGTGGGAGCGTATCAGGTACAAACAATGCTTTACCTGAAATGTGTATTATCTCATAGTTAAAGCACATTTAACACGTCCACACTCTCTTTTATGTTCTGTCACTAAGGTTACTCTGCTTCCTAGTACATAGTCCTTAAATTGTTCGTATGTCCATGTGACTGCTAGGGCCTCTTTTTCAATTTGTGCATAGCGTCTCTCCACATCACTCATGCTTCAAGACGTATACGTTACCAGTTTCCACACCCCTTTGTGACTGCTCCAGTACACTCCCCAGTCCATACGAGGAAGCATCTGCCGCTATCTGTGTTGGTGCAGTTCGAGAGTACAATGCTAGTGTTGTTTGCATAGCAATCTCTCTTCTCGGTTGCCTTGTAGCTTCCCTCTGAGTCTCTCCCCAGATCCATTCTGGATCCTGTTGTAGTAAGCATCATGATGGCTGTGTCTTCTCTGCAAACTTTGGTGTGAACTTTCTCATGTAGTTCACCATACCTAAGAATCTCCTGAGTTCATTTATGTTCATCGAATCTGGCATGTTCGTAACCACATCAGTTTTATCCGGGTCTGGCCACACTCCCCTTTCACTCACTGTGTGTCCCAGGAACATTTTTGAGTGTTACTCCCTTTTCTCGTATTATCTGTAGCACTGCTCATAGCCTATCATCGTGCTCCTTTTCTGTACGACCACAT
Source organism: Clitarchus hookeri (assembly GCA_002778355.1). NCBI lineage: Eukaryota > Metazoa > Arthropoda > Insecta > Phasmatodea > Phasmatidae > Clitarchus > Clitarchus hookeri. Next base: position 122,622 of record NQII01005100.1, on the reverse strand, counting down.
ACTAATACATTTCTGCTTGATTGATGACACCATGGAGTCCTTCCATATTGGTTTGTATCTGGCATTGGTAGTGTTCAGGGCCCGAACTTAGTTCAAACTGTAGCCCCTTAAAATAGTAACGTCCGAATGGCATGATGAAAGTTGTTAGCAGTGCACTACTCTTAGTGAGTGCAGTCTGCCAAAACCCTTTTGAAGCATCCAACATCATGAACTACTTCACATCCTTCAACTGATCCAGCGATTCTTCCACTGACGGAAGCTGCAGTTTCTCTCTATTTACAAACATATTTAGTTTGATGTAGTCCACACACCATTTGATAGTTCCATTCTTTTTTGGAATCACCACTATTGACACGCACCATTCCATTGGGCTCTGTATTTATGCAATCACTCCTTCTGCCTACATTCTGTCTAATTTGTCTTTTACCTTGTCCCTAAGCTGCAAAGCTACACGCCTTGGGGCTAGTGCTGCAAAGGAAACCGCATCTTCCTTTGTTGCAATATGATATTTGTGATGGAACTTACCTAGCCCTTGAAATACAGTAGGGAATTCCCTCAAGAACCTGTTTGTTTTAACTTTCTCCTCTTTCTTTGTCTCATTTTATCTTCGTATCTCTGCTGTTTCCCATATTGACACAAGATTCAGTGTATTGGATTTCTGCCCGCCCCATACAGTCCTAAATCGTCACTTGTGGATTTATCTGTGTTGGTTACATCAACGCCCATATCAGTTGTTAAGTTGGTTGTTTTGCCCTGCATCTGTATTTGAATGTACCATGGGTTCAAACAAACTTTCAATGCCACTTCCCCCATGTAATACTCGTGGTCTACTGCCTCTCCATTCTGTAATTCTTGCACATTAAGTGGTTTACTCCAGCAACATCTGCTTTCATGTCTTACCTTATTACATTGAAAACATGCAACACTCCTTGCTGGACATCGGGACCCATGGTGTCCGGGCGAGCTTCCGCACTTTGTACATTTGCTTTTCCTTGTCCCGGTTTCACATTACTCTTATCTTGTTCCCATCCAAAAGTTTTATATACTTCTGAACTGCATCCTCTAAATTTCCCCAACTGCTTTCTGCCACTTTTTATGCTCTCCACATTTGCGTTATTGTCCCGTTGTTGCTGCCCTAAAACTGCCTCTGTGTGGCAAATATGCTGCATCTATCACAATGAGGTTACTATCAAATAGTCTCTGACATCTTATCATCCGCTACTCTAATTACCAACACAGTCCTTATTAACTCCTCCTTTAAGTCTTTCAACTCGCACATCTCTGCCACCTTGAATACTTCATTGATTAAGACATCCGCTAGTTCACCGTCCTCTTGGCGCCACTTATAAAATTTTGCCCGCTAATACTACATTTTTCTTTATCTGGAAGAGGTCTCTAAACTTCTGCTTTACTACGCTCTATTGGTTTGTTTGCTCTGCTGTCAATACGAACAATGGCAACAAATCATCCACCTCTGCACCCATGCATTAAAGTTTCTTCACTTGGCTTTCTTCAGACTTCTTTATAAGCTCTGATGCTACTCTAAACTCCTCAAATCTCGTCATCCACTTACCCCACTCTATTGGCATCCAAAAATTAAAATTTTCGGGGGGTGTAATCCAAAATTGTGCCGCCATTTCCGTAACATTGTTGTAGTCTGCTTCCCGCACTACGAGTTATCTGTTACTTTAGGTTATTAGAACTTCTCCGCTACGACACCTTTACGCCGCTCACTAAACACTCTTGAGTTATTACNCAAAATTGTGCCGCCATTTCCGTAACATTGTTGTAGTCTGCTTCCCGCACTACGAGTTATCTGTTACTTTAGGTTATTAGAACTTCTCCGCTACGACACCTTTACGCCGCTCACTAAACACTCTTGAGTTATTACTCTCTCACTCCAGGAATATAGCTCTTGTATCAATCCCACTTTTGACACCATGTTGTGTTATGTTCTTTAATTATGTACCATTAAAGTCCCTTGCACATCATGCATTTGCACCAACACTCCCACACTTGTCCTGCCAACCTCCCATTTCCTTAGTCCACATTTACCTACTTACTACATAAACATTTCCTAGCACTACTTGGTGTGATCAAAAAATAAGGTGACTTTGTCTCGATAAATATTTATGTATTCATCAATATCTATTTTGTCCTCTTCAAAGTAATCCCCCTCAGATATAATACACTTATGCCAGCGCTTTTAGCCAATCCTGGAAGCAGTTATGATATGGTCATTTTGGTATGGCATTGAAGTCTCCCAGGTCTTTATCTCCTCAATCGTGGTAAACCTCCGTCCTTTCATGGGTCTCTTCAGTTTTGGGAACAGGAACAAGTCGCAGGAGGCCATGTCCGGTGAATACGGTGGCTGAGGCATGATTACGGTGTTGTTAATACAGATTCTTTGATCCATTGTTTGCGATAGCAAAAAATTGCCAAGCACACCAAAACACGTCTAACACCTTTATATCTGTCACAAACAAACTAACAATGCAAAATGGCTGATAATGTCAACATATTTTGGGGACATGTGTANTATCTGTCACAAACAAACTAACAATGCAAAATGGCTGATAATGTCAACATATTTTGGGGACATGTGTACCAACATAGCAATAAAAACAATTGATAATCAAATGTACTTAGCCCTCAAAATTTGCAAAGTCACCTTATTTTTTTAACACACCTCGTACAACTACCTTACTCCAGTATCAATGCAATTAAAAGGCACACACTATATAAATTTATCCATTTAACACAATAGACATTAAGTCATCTGATATGATTGGGCAAATGTGTAGCTAATATTTTAGTTAATTTGTGAAGCTAGTAATTTTTTTGGTGTTACAGATTCCTGGGCTGATGAAAATTATATGCCATTGAAAGTGGTTGATACGTAATATGTTTGCAAAAAAACTTGAAGACTGTGTCCTTTTTTTTCTCTCTCTAAATAATGAATAACATCTCTGCAATAGTAAACGAATTTGTACTTTCAAGAGTGATGTTGTCCTGGGGTGCTCTGTGCTTTATTTGATATAAAAACAGAACTGAAGTGATATGGATCAAGAAGAGTTTATAATTTGTGATGATGCAACAATCAAGAAAGAGTTTCAAGAGCCTTTGTCTGTTGAAGAAGTGCCACTGAATGATCCCCTGGCCCCACAAACNCAACAATCAAGAAAGAGTTTCAAGAGCCTTTGTCTGTTGAAGAAGTGCCACTGAATGATCCCCTGGCCCCACAAACGGATGCTGATCCAGAAACGGAAATAAACATTAAACAAGAGAGAATCTCATCATGGGTAAAGTATTGTACTTTAAATGTGCACAGGTCATAGTTTAGTTGTGTTTTAATGAAATTTAGCATTCCCGTGTTTTAAATATAAACTTAAAATATTTTTTGTGTAATTTTTATTTTAAAAAATGCTGTTTTAGGCATATGTACTGCTACAACTGCCTGGGTGAAGGGACGGTGGTTTCAAATAACTAAATAAATAAAATTAAATAGCTAAATATAAATTGCTGATGCATTTATATGCACATGCATCCAAGCATGCACTCATGAGCTTGTGTACACATACGCACACACAGAAGCTTTCTCATTTTGCTATCATATACTATAGTACAGTTCCAAGTGCAAAGAAAAATAATACTGTTAATTTCCATCATTAATATCCTACTGTAGAAATCAGTTATATAATTAAAATCAAAAAATTTAAGTTATTCAGTTAAACACTACATGAATCAGAATACATCACTCGTATCTCTTGTGAACTCCTCTGCTCCATCTTGTAGGCGGATCGCAGGCACTGCAGTGCTTTTCCAGGAGCACCTCAATTGCTCCTCACAGTCACTTTGAACTCACAAGTCTTTGTCTTAACACTGTCAATAACTATCATCACTTGTTGAATCATCCTCTGGGCCACTGCCCGTCCACTCCACACTCCAGAACTTTCCTTGGCATGGCATTGTACCTTACTTTGATTATAAACGGAGACATTTCTCAAAAGGAAGCCATTCCCAGAAANGAGACATTTCTCAAAAGGAAGCCATTCCCAGAAATTTCCAAGGTGTTACATTGCCACCAGGTGTGTGTTGTCAATCAAGAAGTCACATGCCAACCACGTCACATTCCCCTCTCTCCACCTCTCTGCACTACTCCAGCCTTTAAGAGGCCATGGTGGTGTAGCAGTCGGACTACTCGCCTCCCACCTAGACGAACCGGGTTCGATTCCCGGCTGGGTTGCACTTGGATTTTTGCGCGTGGGAATCGGGCCAAACGACGCCACTGGTCAGCAAGTTTTCTCTGGGATTTCCCGTTCCCCCGCCATTCCATTCTGGTGCTGCTTCATGCTCGCCTCGCTTCACCCTCACAGGCTCTTAAGACGTAACTGTTAAGCGCCAACCAAAACTTCTTGACTCACTTCAACTGCTCCAGCCCCTGCTGTAGTGGTCTCACTTTCCAGGAGCACAAGTCATTTTTGCTGTTGGTGGTCAACAGGAGGGTGGGGAAGGCGACCACTGACCCACAACAGTACATTATCGGCAGCATTTCCCATTCTCTGAGACCATTTTCATTTTGGCAACTTCAGTGCTACTTGTGGTCACCGCAGAAATGAAGAAATGGTAATTTTAAACAGAAGGTTGTGTTACGCGACCAGAAAAAAGAGCTGTGATAGTGAATTACTACTGGAGTTTAAAAAAAAAACAGACAAGTTTTTATTATAAATGTACAGTGATGTTCAAATACACTCCATTTAATTTTAAATTGGTAGTCGTGTTCTTAAGTCACTGTACAACTTAATAATGTCACCTATTTGAAATGTTATTTACACTCTGTACTGTACAAAGATACATTTTGCATTGCACTAAGAAAATTGGAAAAATAAATGCATTACCACAGATAATAAAAAATGTTTTGAAACTAGCAAAGGAAATCTGTAAGATTACCTTTATTTCTTTAAGGAAAAAGTAGAAGTGGGAGGTAGTGTGATTCTCTGTCGCCAGAGCGCACTGCCAGTCGATTTGTAAATACTTCCAAACCATCGGCAAGATGACACCACAGTCGTATTTCCTCCCCCTCTCACACACAGACAGCATACGTCATCCATTCATGGAACCATGAGTGCCAGATAATCCGCTTACCTCTCTAATGACATGTCGCTTCTAGCAGATTTCTCTCTGCGATAACAACGTGTTAGAGAGTTAGCAGTACTTAGATCATGCGTATGACAACACAGATGCCAGTATGGAAGATATGCACATTTGGAAAACCAATAATATATTTTTAGTAAACCTTTCACTATTGATTACAGTGGTTGGGAGCATTTAAGATTCTTTATTTTTACATATATATGAAATTATGGCAATAAAAATTTACATTTGTTTATATGCGCCGATTGAGGTGTATGCCCTAAATTCTAATGTGTCGAACTGCAAGTAAGTTGCTGTTGAGCAAACAGGAACAAATGTGAATGCATTTTCATTCAATAATGATACTTATATTGGCAGTGTTTATTTGTGGGAAATTGGTCAAGAATTCTATTATTTTTCACTATATTAGTGCACAATGTTTGCACCAAAGATCTTGTTTTGTAATGATGTAATGTTAGAAAAAAAATGTTCCTATATAGAGAAAAGTTGTGAAAATGTTTTAAAAACATGGCCTGGTTTTTTAGTCTAATCATCTGCTGATACAGTAGCACTTCTAACGTTGTAATACAATTGTTTTATATTTTTATATGCATTTTACANGTCTAATCATCTGCTGATACAGTAGCACTTCTAACGTTGTAATACAATTGTTTTATATTTTTATATGCATTTTACATAAAATGTTTTGCAAAACATTTTGTAGCAACAAATGATTTTATTTGATGGACTGTATAAGTGAGTATAGCACCCTACTGATCAAAATCATGCACAAAAAAATATATTAATTCATGTAACCTGCAAGTGTTACACTTTAAAGTGCTAGGAATATTTAACAAGAAAACTATGATACTTGTGTTAGCTTGAATGTACAAATATAAACTGTCATATTTTAAATTGGTATATGTAAGAGTAAAATGGCATTATAGTAATATTCTGAAAATTGATCACTTCAAACTTCTGAAGCTTTTTGTATTGCATTCAGTGTACGTAACACTTTGTTTTTCTCTGTACACTATAAATCGAAAGTTTATATTGGGGTTTAAAAGTGGGTAAGTATATGACAAGGCTGCTGCCTTAACTTCGCCATAAATAAATAGTATTCGTTGTAATTTTTGTTTACCTCTACTTTTAAAAATTAATTTTTTTGCCTTGGGCATAGTAATGAGTAGAAGTTAAGAACTAATGTAATTATTTATAATGTACAATGTACATATTGGCTGAAGTGCAAACAGAGCTGTTATACCTCAATAATATGTAATTTTTATTTTGGAGAAACATGAAACAGGTTGTTACTTTCAAGTATGTTAACATATTTGTTCAGTATGTTACTCTTACGTTACATGAATAGCAGACTGTTATTTAAGTAAACGGTTTAAAGAAAATTTCAATACACAACAAACCACTGTTAGGGCAACGAGAAAAAAGCANACTGTTATTTAAGTAAACGGTTTAAAGAAAATTTCAATACACAACAAACCACTGTTAGGGCAACGAGAAAAAAGCACTAAGCTAATATTGTATTGAAGAACAAATATCCTTACAAACCTTTTTTAGACAGAACGTTTAAAAATTTACTTAAATTTGGCGACTCTTATGAGTTAACCAAGTTACGTTTTCACTGCGTAGCAAAAACTGCATTTTTTTTTTAATCACAGTTTTCAATATTTTGAAATTGCATTAGGAAAGGCTTTAAGTAATTCGTGCTCGAGAATGCGTGGTATCACAAGTGAGAGAGGCAATGATTGGCCACGACAAACACGTAAACTGAAAAGTGATCTTCAGTTATGTAACGTGTGGGAAGAAAGCAGTATTTTTATCGCATGCTTATTTTCTTCGCATAGCTCACTCTTCTTGAAGAGGTAGTCTTATGTGATATGTTTTCTCTTGTGTGTGTGTAAGGTGTGCCCGATTTTAGTGTTTACCTATATGGATGTATGTCTGCATCTATATGTATGTAGACCACGTATGCATGTATGTTTCCAATCAATAAAATTTCCGACGTAGCCATCTGACAACACCAAATAAGGTACTGAATCAGATGTAACATTTTCAGTCTTTCAAAGTTTTAAAATAATCCTGAAGACATTTTTTAAATAGTTATATTGCAACTTTTAAAATTTGAAATGTTAAAAATGAATACAAGAAAAAAACTTTTCTTTTTAAACAGGAAGTAAATGACCCTAAATAATCTGAGGTAAAAACTTTTCTCGCTGATTGGAAAATAGCAGCCGCATGGTTCGAAAGTATTTTAATGTGAAATGAAAGACTATATTACNAACTTTTCTCGCTGATTGGAAAATAGCAGCCGCATGGTTCGAAAGTATTTTAATGTGAAATGAAAGACTATATTACCTACTTTCTCATTGAATAAAAAGACAACTAAATAAGAGAATGAACCAGCAAGACTGTAAATAACAAAATATTTGATCCTTTTCTAGCAACAGTGTACACTAAAAGCAGAGGTTGTGTTTGCTGAAGAATGTGTACATTGTCTGAAAATCAACACACAGTACATGANCAGTGTACACTAAAAGCAGAGGTTGTGTTTGCTGAAGAATGTGTACATTGTCTGAAAATCAACACACAGTACATGAAAATAAAATAAATACACTTTCTAGGTATTTCGTGAAGCTTCCATAAGGCACCAAGGAATACAAGAAAAGAGTATGATGATCCGTTCGTGATTGTAATCACTCTCACGTAAAACTTAAAATATTGCAAAAAAATTTGTTTTTATTTTGAATGTTTTGAAAGATATTATCATTATTTTGATACGAAAATTTTTTGTTTTCTTGATATAATACAGCAATTTGCCTATTTCCTACATGCAAACACTCACACATGGAGTCTGTTACCCTACCACAGCTGGTATGGCACCCGTGGCTGTGCCCTGCAATAAGCATACTCAACAGCATGAGTTCTTTATGCAATGACGTCTTGTTGGCAGCAAATTGTTGAACATTAGGTTAGGAAGTTGGAAGGAGGCCATTATTAGTGGTGACATGCATCTAGAAGTCGTGTATATTACGTTTATAGAAGCTTAATGCAGCTATATCATTAAGTAAGGTGACGTGCATCGGCTGATTTTCATATCATTTATGATACATCACTAGACACTGGCTGTCAGAAAGGTGCACTCGTTCGTGAAATAAAATAAACTGTAAATTACAAAATGTAGAATTTTCTGTAAACCGTATGGTAATAAGTAATAACAATTTTGCAATTTATAGGGCACAGACCAACTTCGTTTCTATGTTTCTCCGCCATTATTTTGCTAATGATTCTTTGGAAATGAATTTACTGAATTATATTACTTTAAAAACATTTTGTCCAGCGCAGAAAAACTTTCATTTATATTTTTTAATATTATTTTATTATTATTTTTAATTGCGATTACAGAAATACCTACATCCAGTATCCACAAGTTCTCAAAAAATAAACAAAAAAANTATTATTATTTTTAATTGCGATTACAGAAATACCTACATCCAGTATCCACAAGTTCTCAAAAAATAAACAAAAAAACCCAAATTCACAATTACAGGAATGTATGAAACACCTATGTACTGGTGACAAATTTTTCTTGTAAAACATGTAATTAAGAATGTTAATTAGTATTTTACTCCTCACAAAAAAAATTCACAGGTTCAGGGAAAGATTATGACTAAAACAGCTATTCATATTTTAAATGTCTATAAAGAATTTNCAAAAAAAATTCACAGGTTCAGGGAAAGATTATGACTAAAACAGCTATTCATATTTTAAATGTCTATAAAGAATTTACTGCTTTGAAGAGCAAAATGTTAATTGCGTGTTACAGCACATAATAAATTTTCATTCTCCTTCCCAGTTCCTGGCGATGAGAGATCTTACATTGCATGTTAAAGATAACTAAGATTGTAAATGTAATTTCCATATAAAATTGATTTTACAAAACTGCATTTTATTTTTAAAAAACTCAAATATATTGTGTTAAACATGTAATGACGCAATATTCTTAAGTTTCGGGACACGTGTTTCAATTTTGTTCGTTTTTCTTAAGCTTTGCCAAGCTTCTTAATATTTTTATCAAGGTTTTCACGTAACTATCATGGTGCTTTGGTATGTTTACATTACATTAAATGTGGCGAATTCACTGTGTTGATAAAATTATACTTGACATGTGCTGTTTATATAAACATATCTTGTGGTACTAACAGAGGGGGGGGGGGAAAAAACTATAATCAAAAGATACATATTTTCGAATAAATAGCTGAAGTTGAATACGCACATCTTTCCTGTTCACATCACAGTTTGATAGCGCAGTAAGTTTGACGCGTGGTGCATATAGGAAGTGTTAGAAGCGGCGCTGTCACGACCCTTCCCCCCCCCCGCCAGCTTAAACCCTGTAGGGCCTTCCAGACGACACGTGTCGCCCATTTACACATACAGAGGTCCATTATAAACTGTACTATGTTTTTTTTTTGTCCACGTTTAAAATATTGGAGGAATACACACACCGTGTTGCTTTTTGAAATCCCTTATTAGAATCTATTTTTCTGTGCATAATCTATCCTTCTGCCATATGTAAAATTGCTATTGTCATGGACCTCATACGTTTATTCATCTATTAATCAAGTTTAACTGGGAAAATTTTATGCATGTGTATCTGTTGCTAATGTATTAATTCGTATACTTACGCACGTAAAGCAAATAAAAACTTAATTTTAAAAATCACTTTCCACTGATTCAAATGTTACACTTGTAATTCAATGTTGAAATATGGAACTACATTTCCTAACTCATTCCCAACATCCAACTCTACAGAGACCATACCAGTCACATTGTATCTTCTAAAATAGTGCAGTAAACGGTAGAGAATTTTTTTTTTTCCCCAATAGTGCTCACTTTATTGTAAGCAGTCATCACTTAATCAAAAATAACAAACTATCTCTATTAGTGAAATTAATTTCCAGTTGCACCTACATTACAAAGGTTTTTGTTTTACTCGTTAACTCACTAGTTCTAACTTCATGTACGCATGTCTTGCCGGGTTATAACTCACGGAGTTCATAGTTTTGTCGGTTATGTTATGAATGACACTGGTGTACTACTGTGATATTGCATGGATAAACTACAATATATCCGGGGTAAGAAATACATATACATGTCCACACCAACAGTAAGGCTTCAACTCTCTCTCTGTGCGTTTGTGAGTGTGTGTATACACGCGCACGTATGCATGCACTGTTTCCCACACCCTTTTTTCCTCCCTCTCTCTTGCGCCCACACAAAAACATTTTTTTTTTTATAATTGTATATAATAACTATTATTTTGTATCTTAGTGGTGTTTATTTAGGATAATTAGGTGTAAGCCTCTTCTGTTTTTTAATTATGGCATACACAAAAAAAACTCAAAATAATTTATCAGTTATATAACAGGTTTACAATACTTTCAGACTATAATACTATGACTTTAATAAAATACGTACATTACTCTATTACATATAATACAATCAATAAAATAAATACATCTTATTTTCTTTTAAATTATGACCGCTGCTCTAGTATAGTTTGGTATGGTATACATTTGTTGCACCATTCGTTGCAGCTCTATGAAGAAAGTTAGTAAAAGGAAGACGTACAGAAAATTATAATTTTTTCATAAAGTGCGTGAACTGAAAGATGAAAATTTTATTAACTGTTAACAAAATATAATTTTTTCTCAATCATATTTTAATTGATTTCACACATAACCATTCCTCTCTAATGCTATTGTATAGATAAGTACATGCATTAAAATTTTTTTTGTGTGCTGTACCTAAATTTTATTATGTTTTATGCATGTCAGCCTCCATAATTGTAAGTTTTCAGTTATTTAAATTTCAAATTCACACTGATATGAGTGAATGTGTGCAATTTACATAATAAAAGTTTTTTTTTTGCATGGCAACAGGCATAATAGCATGGACCTGCAATTGTGGGCTGCTCATGATCGCATTACTTGCATCACTGTCATTTTTATAGGCAGCAGCCAATGCCACAGGCAGACACGTGTCCCCTCCGCCCCTAGGCAGGCTCTCAGTCCTCTTCCAACCGGTTCACAACCCATTACCGTGCCTGTTGTCATGCACATCAAGCTTCCTAGAAATATTATAGAATGTTTTTTGTATTTCCAAGATTGTGCAGTTATTTAACATGTTATCATTACTGCAATTGATTTATATGAAATTAGATATTAATAGCTTTGGCTGTATGCAAAAAATGCTGTATTTGACATTAATTTTAATTTTAAAAATAAATAATCCAGTCAACAGGTGTAATATACACAGAGGTGACAAAAGTCATGGGATAGCAATATGCAAATACACAGATGGCAGTAGTATCGCGTACAAAATGTATAAATGGGCAGTGCATTGATTGGGCTTTCATTTGTAGTCAAGTGATTCATGTGAAAAGGTTTCCGACGTGTTTATGGCCGCACGACGGGAATTAACAGACTTTGAACGTGGAATGGTAGTTGGAGCTAGTCGCATGGGACATTCCATGTCGGAAATGGTTAGGGAATTCAACATTCAGAGATCCACAGTGTCAAGAGTGTGCCGAGAATACCTAATTTCAGACATAACCTCCCACCATGGACAACGCAGTGGCCGACCGCCTGCACTTAATGACTGAGACCAACGACATGTGCGCAGAATGGTCAGTGTTAACGGACAAGCAACACTGCGTGAAATAACCGCAGGAATCAATGTGGGACGTACGACGGACGTGTCCGTTAGGACAGTGCGGCGAACTTTGGCTGTACTGGGCTATGCCAGCAGAAGACCGACTCGAGTGCCTTTACTAACAGCACGACATTGCCTTCAGCGCATCTCTCATGACCATATCGGTTGGGCCCTAGATGACTGGAAAACCGTGGCTTGGTCAGATGAGTCCCGATTTCAGTTGGTAAGAGCTGATGGTAGGGTTCGAGTGTGGCGCAGACCCCACGAATCCATGGACCCAAGTTGTCAACAAGGAACTGTGCAAGCTGGTGGTGGCTCCATAATGGTGTGGGCTGTTTTTACATGGAATGGACTGGGTCCTCTGGTCCAACTGAACCGATCATTGACTGGAAAGGGTTATGTTCAGCTACTTGGAGACCACTTGCAGCCATTCATGGACTTCATGTACCAAAACAACAATGGAATTTTTATGGATGACAATGCACCATGTCACCAGGCCACAACTGTTCGCGATTGGTTTGAAGAACATTCTGGACAATTCCAGCGAATGATTTGGCCACCAAGATCGCCCAACATGACTCCCATCGAACATTTATGGGACATAATCAAGAAGTCAGTTCGTGCACAAACTCCTGCACCGGCAACACTTTAGCAATTATGGACGTCTATAGAGGCAGCATGGCTCAATATTTCTGCCGGGGACTTCCAACGACTTGTTGAGTCCATGCCAAGTCGAGTTGCTGCACTTCGCCGGGCAAAAGGAGGTCCGACAAGATATTAGGAGTTATCCCATGACTTTTGTCGCCTCAGTGTATATTGTAACTGATTTTCATAAACTTGACTTTTTACACATCCACAAAATGTTATGCGAATATTTTCTCACATACAAGCATAGAAAAAAGACTGCTAACCTGGTTAGATGAGGTTTTTTTTTTAATAAAACAAACTTTGTAATTCATCCAGAAATGGAATATGCACGTTCTTGGGTAAGAGATTGAAATTTTTGTTACTAATTAATTAACACTTACCTTTCATATAAAACTCAAGCCATATTTTTCTGACAATTTTGGAAATTTCTACAGTACTTTTTAAAGAGTTCTGCATTTATTGTGTTGCTGGTTGCATCACTATAAGGAGATCCACTTTACTGCTACCTTAATGTCCTCATTGCTACAATAGCATAGTAACATTACAAAATAAGGAACCAGTTTCATTGCAGTTACTGCTTTCTGGCATTTTTCACGTTGGTAAAACTATAAAAGTAGTGACTTTTCTGAAAGAATATTTATTAATGTTTGCTGCTTTGAAAACAACGAATCAAAGCTTATAGAAGTTTGCAAAACTTTTTTCTAACATCATTACATTACCATAAATAGAATGACAAAGTGATATTCAGTGTTCTTCATAAAATGAGACCAGGAGCCTTTGTAGTGTAGGTATATGTGAATGACATAGGTTGGCAGCATGTAATCGGAAGAGCAGTCAGTTTTCGCGGAGAGTGGAGCTGTAAAGATGTCATGGTTGATTGCTCGAGACTGTGTTTTATTTCACAAATGATACAGCCTTTATCTCAAAAGCAGATCAAGGAGGATGGCAACCTACAAAAAACAAAATAGATCAAAATAATGTCTGCAAGCCCATTGAAACTTTCATTTCATTCCAACAATCTACCATTATTATTAATGTGAACACACTCCAAATTTAAAATACTGTTCTAGTGATATTATTACAATTTATACATAAACATTTTCTTGAAAAAAAAAACCTGAACCTAAAAGTTTCCATGAAGCATACAGAAAATTTGTTGCTTCACAAAACGTACATTTCGCAGGATTGGGACTTGAGTAGTGAGTCGTGTGACTTTGCATGATGCTAGGCACTTAAGACAATGTCAACCCCGATTTGACATATACAGTGCCAGGAATCATCATTATAAATGAGACACAGAGCATAGTCACTTTACAGCAATTGTGCATCTGAAACTATTAAACCAGAACAATTTGTGTCTCAACTGATTTAGAAAGAATTATAATGCTACCAAATATTAACTGTTTTCAACCAACTAAATATTAGACATTTCCACCTGTAGGGAAAAATAAGAGAAACCTATATTCTTAAACTGCCTTGTGGCATGAAGATGCAAGAGGGAGGGGAAGGAAAAATGAGTAATTACTTTTGTGTAATTCATGTTTCCATATGGATGTAGGGGCCGCAGTGGCTGAGCGGTTAGCCAGCTCAGCTCCCACCAAGGTGAACCGGATTGAATCCCCATCTGGGTCACTCAGAATTTTCGCAAGTGGGAATTGTGTCAGACGATGCCACTGGTTGTTTCCTTGCCCTTGCATTCCAACGCTGCTCCATTCTCACCTCATTTCAACTTCATTACCATCTAAAATGCATTATGTTAATTAGCTGCAGTGTTTGATATCACGCTTGTCCGCTACTTATGTGTGTGGAGGCAGCATATCACAGAATTGAACATTGCATTCAACATTGATGGTTACAAAAATAGTGCATACAATAATCCTTGTAATTTTTTCCGTTGTACTATAATTACATTTTGTGGTTTGTTTGATTTCATTCTCTTTGCGACCTTAGTGAAATGACAGCTCTTTTAGCAATTTACTTACATTACAGACTTGATACTAATTTTAGCGTAAAACTACTGCTGAATTTCATAAATTATGACAGAAAGTTTTTCTCATGTTTTTACACATTAATTGTGTCATAATGTTGGAATTTGCAGAACAATTGGATTTATTGCAAACAGTGTGGTGTTATTCCCTAAATTTTTTACAAAATTCTTTTTTGAATGTAGGCTTTACCTTGACCATGTTCTACTATTAAAATCATTATAATCATAAAATATGATTTTGTAGGAGAGATTGTTAAGCAAAATGACTAAAAAGAATGTTTATGCACCAGTATTGAATATGATTGCTCTTTAAAAATCCTTTTGGCTAAATATGCGTTAGTCCTATGAATAATATAATTTCAGTGAAATGTGTTTAAGTGTGCATGATTTTGATTTAACAAATTGTGTTTTACGGGTCAGGAAGGAAGTGTGTTTTAGAAAGGAAAACACTCCTGAAAATATCACTGAATTTCCTTTTTATGTTAATGTGACCACACTGAGTTATTGATTGTTTTTTACCTTAAAGCATGTGTGTCCTCAAGTTTTGCTTGATCTGTTTTACTGTTGTATACAATCGAAAAGAATAAACACTTATGATGGTACATCCATTGCAACTCAGTTGTGTCAGAGTCCCAGACCAAGTTATAGATGAATCCTTTTATATTTTCATCCGAGCTTTTTATATTTAATACACATTAAGGCAGGACTGCCAGATGTACGTAAATGAAAAACATAACACATGTTAAAGTCATTCCATTTTCGACCCACCCTAAATAAATGTATGCGTAACACACACACATTTTATGAACTAATCTTAAAAATTAATAGATGTACTCAATAGAGCCAAAACACACTATTTGTTTGAATACACGAAAGTGACCATGTTTGTCTGCAAGTACCGTTTTACCTTTATATTTTGTTTAGTTGTAGGACTACAGGGGGAAAAAAAACATTTGCTAGAAAAAATTTGCAAAAATTAAATTGTTCTGGGTAAAACATCTAGCAACCCTAGTGCCAATAATGTTACGATTAAAAAAAAAAAGATTTGCTTAGTTCTCTTATTTGTTGACTTTTAACAATGAATATTAGGTCCTCGGCCATGATTGTTGAGACATCATGCTTACATGGCGAGGAGCCCCAGACCAGTGATGAAACACACAGCCTCCTNCCCCCCCCCCTCAACCTCCATTAACTCTGCACGAGTCAGTTTACAAGCACCAAGAAATGAAGTAGTTCATAGTTCGCTGTAATCAGTAGATCTTTGCCTTTCTGTGCACAACTATACAACGTAAACAAACCAAAACATTTTTTTAACACTGAAGGGTGTATGGAAACTAATTTTATGTAGCATTCAAATTCAGCTTGGGGCCGGGGTGGCTAGGCGGTTAGCCTGCTCGCCTCCTATCAAGGGGAATCGGTTTCAATCCCCGGCCGGGTCACTACCAGATTTTTGCATGTGGAATCGTGCCAGTCGATGCCGCCGTAAAGCGGGTCTTCTCTGGGATCTCCTGTTTCCCCCGTCCTTTCATTCTGACGCTACTCCATACTCACCTTGCTTCACTCTCATTGGCTCTCATGACCTCGCTGTTAAGATCTGCCCAAATCTCTTCACTCACCCACTCACTTACTTAAAGTTCAGCTTGCATAATTTGTGTTTTTGTTGCATGTATACAGGATAATTTTTTATTTCAGAGTAAATCATCTGAAGTTGAAAATGAGGAAGACCAAGAGGTTATTGATGACAGTCATACAGACAATATTCCAGCCGATATCGAAGTGGCCTCATATCCTGAGAACCAGGTGTGGATAATCTTGTATTATTTTGTGCTGTTGGATTGTTAACTTATTCCATTTAACTAATACTAAATAACTTTTGTTTTCAACTTTTAATTGATTTTCATGATCTCAATATTGTTACTTAAGCCACTTAGAGAAATAATGATCATTCACTGAAACATGTTTTTTTTATTCCTATTTGCTGCTAGACCACAATGTTGAAAGCTTGTTTTGCTCCATGAAATCTGATCAAACGAAGTGCCACAGATCAAGTATCTAGTGCATAGTTTGTATATGCACAAAACCAGCTTTTTGTTTTTGGCATCTGCCGTTCAATTAACACTAGTCGGGCAGATTGTACTCTCTTGCTTGCATAAGTTGGTAGTATTAAGGCTGCTGATTGTAATTTTTGCTGTTGAGTTGATACTTCCCATGACAGTATTTAAGTGGAACTGATCTACTTTTTGGCATTTCTTTATTATTTTTTTTCCTGGTTTTTATAGGCTATGCTTTAGCTCATGTTTCTTTAAACATATTCCCTGAGCCACGTGATTTCCTAGCACTTACAAGATATTTACTCCAACCTCCACTTTACTCTGCATTGTTCATATCATCAGTCACATATAGCAGGTATATTTCCATTTTGTCAGTTCATGGTTTGCCACAGTAGAGTCTGTTTTTCAGTAGCAGTTTCTAGTTGCCTTTCTTTAAAGGCATGATTTAAGATTTTCATAAACACACGCATCTGTAAGAGCCAAGTTCCTTGTTGATGTGCTCCAGTAGCTGATTTTGAAATTGTCTCGTGCAGGTAAGATTAATATGCCAGAATATCAGTGGAAATTTCCAAGAAAACAGTTGATCCTAGCAAAGTAATTAAAATATTGTGTTCAGATGCATTCACATGAGCTATTAAAGTGTTAATAGGCCTGCGTGACCTAACCCTTAAGTTAACTTCATGGAAATGAAGCTAGTTTTGGATAGTGATTTTTGTTTGATTTGTGAAATATTCTTTTGGATGTTATGTTTTGGTCAAATCAAAATGATACTGGTGTATTTGGCTGTATAGGTACATGATGCTCAGGAATGATTAAACCAAATTCTTAATTCACAATGCATGGAGTATAAAGAATGGACATAACAGGAACTGATTGAAAAGACTATGCTTTTAGAATTAACTTTTTTATTTTGTTTGTATTTGTATGTTCAACAGTGGTATTCTTTGTATATAGAGGTTTGACAATGTAGAAGTAGTTTGCTGGTCAGGACTATATTGTGCATTTTTTTCAGTGCAAGCTCTTGTTGTCTGCATTAATGTGCCCTGTGCAAAATGTGAAGTGCATGGCAGAACATTGTATATTGTTTTCAAAGAACAGTTGAAAGCTCATTTCTTAGCAAGCTTGCATCTGAGCAATGGAGGCCGGCAGTTGAAACAAACTCTGTGCAAAATGTAGTCAGCTTCAATCCCTCCCCTGTCTAACCCCTTTTTCTTATGTATTTTCTAGTGTGTGTGTGGGTAAATGGAGATCTCATCCCACCCCTACCCCATTCCAAAAATATGAGATTTAGTGGGCCACAATGTGGCCATCTACATGTAAACTCTTTTGTAAAAAAAATGTTTGCCCTCTTAGTAAAACTACACTTATCAGTCTTAAATGTATCTCATAAACTTAATTATATATCAAATAACTTTACTTAAAAAAAAAATGATATTGAATATCCTATTTCTCTACTGGTTTCATTCCATGATTTTACCACAATTCCAAGTTATTCTGCTGGGGAAAAAAGTAGTACTACAAGACACATTTTTACCCGTACCAAGTTACAATTTGTCTTTTATTTCATTGTGATAAGACAAACAAAAACTTGCAAGATAGTCATAAAGATAATGCCCTGTGTCAATTTAAAATCTGAGTGGTTTCATGAGAAACTGGAAAATGTGTTTGGGACATTAGTTTGTGTAACACTGATAAGAGCAGTTTTAATACTCTGCCACCAAATTCAAAACTCGTTTACACATCAAAGATGTAGTGGAATTACTATCAGAACTCGCGCCGCACATTTGAAATTGCCAAACAGCAGCACACGCACCCAAATATTAAAAACAGTAGTTTTAAAATCTTAATTAGTACACGTTACAACTTATCACATTTTCAAAAATGGTACGTTAATATTGTAGTATATCCTGTTCCCAAATGGCTTCACTTTGTCAGGTAGGCGACAAAAGTTTATTTTGTTTCAATTCAAATTCAGGACAAAAGTTATTTTTATCTATCAATTCAAAACGTACATACTTCAAGCCTCTATACTGTACACAAAATTTGGTCGGCTTATGCTTTAAAGTTAAACATCACAATTTTCTTGTATTTTAATAGTAAAATTCATTCGCCAATTTTTTTACACATTGGTTATGATGTTCAGATGTGTCTTGATTCTAAGATAATTGGTGTTAATAATTATTTTGTACAAAGCTGGGTTTTTTTAGATTAAGCCATTTTAAAAAAATTGGCTGTGTTATGTTTTGTTTCCAAGCTACTGGCTCTGCTAAATTATTGTAATTAAGACAAATGCATTTACGCGGTTTTCTTCCAAAGATGTAAGAATTTTCAGGGTAAACAATATTCATTATTGGATATGCAATGGAAATAAGTACATTTTAAATGCAAAACCAAAATAGAACACAAATAGTGCCAAGATGTATGGAAAAATGTTTTTTTCTGTTACCTTTAAGATTTATTTTCGGCCTATTCTCAATACACCTAGCAGCAGTAAGCAATGATTAATTAATTTGCTGGCAGTTATGCAATTCTGTGGATTTGTATATTATATTTTATTTAAATTAAACAAACAGCTTTTAGAGTTAATAACTCGATACTATTACATTACATGTAAACCTAATGGTTTAACATTTTATATGATTTATTTTCCATTGAATATTTTTTCATAGTGTAGTAGCCGCGTAACTTAAAAATAAATATTAAACTACAAAGTACAAATACTGAAAAATAGCTCAACTAATTATAGACATACTTTTCATTCCAGAACTTAAGTTACAGTTTCGGTTTCGAATTTGTGAACATACTGTACAACACTTGTTTAGTTTTTACTACCAATGAACTGTAGGCTTCGTGTTCGGCTGTAGCAGTATGGACAAATGCGAAGGATTAAAATGTTTAAAATCTTGAAAACATCTCTGTCAACTATATTTTACACATGCATGAATTAATTAGTAATAAATGCATGTATAGTATGGATGTAAAATGACAACAATTATGGCAAGCTATTACTTGCCCTAATTTTTTACAGTGTGAATCGTGAATTTTATTGGGTGAGGAATGTGTGATTTTAAATCGAAAGTAACTTGTAAATTGCTGTAGCGAAATATGCTTGCTCTGTCTTACTTGTGATTCTTGGGTTGAATATTAATGTGTGCTATAGTGCAAACATTTAACTAATAATTAGCAACATTATTTTAACTGCATGCAGGAACAAGATTAGCGAAGGGTAATGGAAGATAACTGAAAGAAGTTCGTAGCAACCGCTCTCCTACACAGTTGAAATATTTTTGAAGTTGTTTGCACCGTAACAAGGAAATCACGAGTGGTAATGCTTTAAGAGGAGTACAAACTTTAGTGTTTTCCATCATTACCACCCATCTATATCTAAAAACAAAAAAGTTTCTTGCTTACTACTTTTTTTTTGTGCACGTCCAGAAAAATAACCAACAAACTATTGTTTTACAATTTTTTACGTTAAAAATATTTTCAGTAAAGAAAATATTATGGTTGTTTCATGGTTATAAAATACCAGAAATTTTCCCAGTAATATTTTTAAAATATTTTATTTGGATAGTCTTTGAGTGACGACGAGTTTAGTTTGTTTAAACTTTTTTGGCCGCCTGAAGCGAGCACGCAGCGCTGTTGAGTTTCCTGCCTGCGTGCGGAATCTGAGGAGGCGCAGATAAGGATGAGATTCCAGTGTTTCTTTGCGGCTCTGGCCAGTGCGATGGACTGACTAGAGGAGCGGCAGTCGTGCTGGGCCAATGGGATATTGAATTATTCAGCAAAAATATTCAGTCTATGCCATTTTAAATGCTTGAACATTGGTAAAATAAATTTTTTTTTTCACTCAGAATTTTATTTATTAATGAAGTAATAGCATTTGTTTTCCATAGCAAATAGCTTTTGTGTACGAATTTTAAAATTTATTTCTGTCTTTTTCTTTAGAGAGAAAAACCACATGAAGAACCTTCAGCTAAGGTAAGAAGTTAGTTTTTAATTTTAGGTTAATTATTGTACTGTTTTGAAATTTGGTGTACATAATGCTATTTAATGATATTAGCCACAGTTAGTTGTGAATGATTTCCAGTCCAAGTATAAATACTTGTATGTTTTTCAATTAGGCCTACAGTAACTCTATGTATATGTTGTACGTACTGTAAAAACCTGAAATCAGTTAAAACCAGAATTCCCTAGTCAAAACCACTTTTATCAAAGCCATTTCGTTAAAACTATTATAAACCAGTCAATACTGGAATTCACAATGTTTGTTATGGTTTATTTTTTTCACTAAAAGTCTTTCAGTTAAAATGCATTGTTACTAGTTGAAACTAGTATTAACTATACTTGCTTATTTGCCTAATCATGCTGTCATGCATTTTGGATAAAAAATAACCACATTTAAAATTACAGCAAAATTTAAAATGGCTAGCTTAACCTAACTTAACAAGCCTGCAAAAAACATTTTTAGCTTATCCAATTTGGTCAGAACTAGTATCAACTGTAATGATTGTAAATATATAAGTAATTCCTGTCAATTCTGGTTCTTCCTAACATCTCTTAGTAAAATCCAGTATTCACTGGCTAGTGCCTGTTGTAACAAAAGGGTTTCTATAAAAGTTGTTTTGACTAGGGAATTTTGGTTTTGATAGATTTGAGATTTATATGGTGGCAAATTTAGCTTTTAAGGGATTACTATATCAGTAGTCAAACTGTATACTATACAAATCATTATTGTAACGTTTGAAATGGTAATGAAACACTCGAGATGAAACCTGTGTCGAGAACACCGATTTCTCACTGCCTACCTGTATCTTGAAGCACCAACAAACTGGGTGCGTAAGATACCTGGTGGTTCAGGTTTATTAAGAATTAAGTAAAACTGCACTACAATTATTATTTTGAAGTACTGTGAATATGATTAATTTTGTTTCAAATTCAAAATTCATGTATTTAATTACAGCGTTGCTCCAAAAATAATAGGGCCCTGAATATAACTGCATCGTTAAAGTGTCACCAGGCAAAAGTCATTGTCCACATACACTTTCCGCTGTGGGCGAAGTCCATCTCACAAAATATTTCCGTTTGAATGCATATGCAACTTCATGTATGTTTCTACATTCATTTCCATTATTTATAAGCTTTGTGAATTAATTATGCAGTGACATTGTGTTTTCAATTTCCTTTATCGCCCATAGTCCTCCATGGCACCGTTCATATCGTCAAATTGCCTGCAGTCGTCACCACCAACGCCATCACCACCAAGATCACCATTCGATGCCGTTGCTCTAAACTGTCGCATTGCTTCCGAGGAAGCGCCAGCATCATCAGCCTCCAACCTGCAGATTGACCAGGTATTCATCAGTCATTACAATTATTTGTTCTGCAGGCACTGTTTTGACTGGCCATGTTTTTGTAAGAAGTTGGTTTATTTTGTTTGCATAAACTGTATTAATTTCATTGTTTGTTGCCAACAATATAAAATATGTCATTTTCTTCCAGAACTACATTTCTCATAAATAAACTCTGCTCTTTGGTTTTTTTTATCCTCAGAAATTTTTTGTTGTATGTTAGATGTAGCTGAAGTCGAAAAACCCATGATTTTTTTTTTCTGCAGTTGTATATTTCTTGTTGTGAATTTTCATTGGAGTAATATTTAACAGAGAACAGGCATTTTGCCAGTGTTTTCTTTTATCTTCATTTTGCCTCGATTTTAGCATTTTCCTATTTTTTTTTAGAGAAGGTGTGATTCTTAACAATTACCAGCGACTGCCTTGTGAAAAAAACACTTAAGGGAGTCACGTACCAAAACTATACAAAGCGTATGAACAAAAATTGAAATACTCTCTCAAGGGTCCAGATATGATGATTCTGTGCGATATAACAACTGATTAAAAGGGAGTGTGGTTTTGTGTTATAATTAAAATTTTGTTACCTACCCATGAACAGAAGCTGTGTGTGGGTGGTGTAAAATTCTTAGAAAACTCAAATGCTAGTGAGCGTTCTTGAGCAGTTTTGAATGTCTTGACGAAGTACAAGACTTTATCACACAAAATTGACTGTGACTAACAATGTGCATGACATGACCAAGTGCAGTCTCATCGTCAGATAATCCTTTCATCCTTATTGTTAAATATTTTTTTTATGTTTTCATGGAAGTATGTAGACCTACTGATAAAAACTGATTAGTTACAAGTTCCATTTAGGCTTGATTGAAATTGTTAGAAAAACAGCGGATCCATGTCCTAGTAATAACACATGCACGTTTTGCGATAAAATTTATTTTACGAAATGAAAATATTTTCACAACGAAATAGCAAAATGTTAATGATGAAATCTGCTCATTATATTTACCGTAAATGTGGTGCCCCATAAATTAGATTATGATGGCTGCTATGCCAAATTGATACCTTTGCCAGAGCCTTTAAATTCCCTGAACAGAGATAATGGTTTTTGGTAAGCCTACACAGTAGAACCTTTTTTACATCCAGATTTTGCACTTTTTGTGTCTAATTTAGTTGATCCCATGTAGTGCTCATACAGCATAAATGTACAGGTGTCCACCCACAGGGAAAACAGGGAAAAGTCAGGGATTTTTCACCTGGGTCAAGGACACTGTAAATAATTGCTACTCTGCAAACGTTGTTACTTATGCAAATACAGGGTAATGTAATTGTAGGCATATGCATTTTAAAATTATTTTTTAAAGTTTGTGAACTGGCAGTAATACATATTTGCCAAGTGACATTGGGCCTATATGTACAAAAATAGTGTGTATTGTGAGAAATATCGATGAGCTGAGTAAAATGTTTGGCCTGCTCGCTTGATCTGTTGCAGTGTAATTTAATTCTACTCCACTGACAGCATATCTGTTCTGTGAGCAGTGGAAAACTTTGGTATTGGAAGGTTTTGATCCTGAAAATAGGTTAGGGAAAATTGTAAGATTTTGCCTGGTGAACAGGAAAAAGTCAGGGGATTCCAAAATTTAATTTCAGTGGGCACCCTGATTTACCTCCTCTTTTTTACACATTCTTGCATGTTTCAAAATTTTTTTAACTGTCTCTACAAAAGTTTTAAAAAGGGGATTTTATGCATATGAAAAGAAATAAATGTTACATTCTTTTAATTTGTCTGAGCCAATTAAAATAATTGTTTTATATGTGTATCAGGCACAATGACTTGAAGTATTATGTCTCGTGAATTTTGTGATTATTTTTTGCCGAAACCTACCCCATGGTTTAAACAAAACCTGCAAATTGTAGAATTAATATTTCTGGCTGTAACAAAACACTGTGGAAAGTTTTCCTATTTTCATTAAGTTAATTTATACTGTGCTGAAAATTTGGTTTCTGATTGTGTTTCAGAATGACTCGAGTAATGCATCAGAAGGACATGTAAGTAACTAATTCTATGTGCTGTTTATCATCAAAATAATTAGAAAAATATTAGTATTCAACTTTATTTTTGTACATTTCAGAGTAAAGTATAAGTGAAATATTTAGGTCTTTAGATTTTGAGTGTTTAGTTTTGTATAACAAGTTTTGACATCTTTAAAAACTTTTAAAACAATAATATTTTCCCACCTCTGGAATGATTATGCTGTACTTTGTTTGTTTTGAAACCTTTCAAAGAAAATTTTTTTTAATAAGTGTATGCTTAATATTTCTTTTGTCAAATTATTTGTATTTTTATTTACTAAAACCAAAATTATGTAATGTCAGGGCAGGGCAATTTTTTTAAGGAGTCATAAAATATCTGTTGTGGAATAAAACTCAAAAATGGTATTACTGCAAATTGTAGTTAAATGAAAATAAAAGAAATTCCATATGGGACTAAATCATATGGATATGTTCCTTATTTCTTTTGTTTTGCTTACTGGTAAATTTGAAAGGAAATGTTCTCTAAGAAGACATATTCGACTGTCACTATTAGTGCAAAGTTAAGTAAATGTAGCACAAGTTGTAGGATTTCAAAACCTTAACTAGTTGCACTGTTTTTAGAAATTTCCGTTTGGTGTTTACACTTTACATGGTATTTTGATTTTTATGAATTTTAATGTGTAGTAAAAAAACTTGGTGGCGAGGGAGGGAATTAAATATCAGTTCATTAAAGTAACGTATTTCCTTTGAGAATTTTTTTTTTGCAAAATAATTTTTTACTTGTATTGTTTTCCTTTTTTGTAGTGTTGGTACATGTTGCAGTGAGAATTAAGAATATCTGAGGCAGCACTGTATTTGCAGAATTGTGGCTGTTTTGCTGTTCAGGATTGACTTGTTAAAGTATTTTCCTTCGTTGTTGAAGAATGCTTGCCCTCGTCTTTGTCAAATTGTAATCTTCAGCTATTTAGCATGCCAGTCAAATTCATAATTGTGTTTGTTTTATAAAACTGGGTGATGAACAACAATGTAGAGACTCGCTCAAAAATGTACAATTCTTTNTTGTGGGGGGGGGGGGACACTGGTGTTGGCTATGGTTGGCAAGTCTTTTGATCCCACTCTCTACAGGCATTAATTTATTACAGTCATTTACTGCCAGTTGTATGGCGAAAAAAAATTTTGTGCTAGTATTATTAAACAGTGAATTTGAATGCAAAATTAGTTTAAGTACATTGTTTTTTCTGTTGAATGCAAGTGTTCGGAGCATTGACAAGCTACAAGATGATTGGAATTAAAAGGCAGTTTTTCACAGTATAGTAATTAAAAATCCTCAAAAATTATGTTATAATATTTTGTAATACATTTCTTTTTAAGCATGTAATTCATTGTTTTAAGCTTGACCTGTTCAACACGCATAGTCAGATATGTTCTTTTTGATATATTTTACATTGTCCAGTTAAAACAATGTGATTTGAAGTAGGTCATTAAAATCACATACTTAAATTTTTTTTTTTTCTGTAAAAGACTCTGAATGTATTCACTGAAAACAAATATGCTGGGCCAGTTTTCTATGCACTGACGTGGATGCTTTCATTTGCAATGCCTATGTTTGTATTGTCTTAACTTGCTGGGCTAGTGCTTATGTGGTGCTGTACCCGGGAGCAGATACCATTACAGAGATTCAAAGAAAATTGCTGACAAATGTTTGCCACGTCGGCACGGCACTGAGTGACCTGCCAGTTCTTGTGTCAAATAACTGTAGCTTTTGATTGTAAGACATTTTTTGTGTTGGTTCTTATTGCATTTTGATGAAGTCAGATTGGAAACTATTCTAGTGTAATGCACAAAGTTAGGAATAAACTGTTCAAATAGACCAAGTTTTCATTATGTACATATTCTGACTATGTAATGCATTCATTCCATGCAAACAGAATATAATTCAGCGTGTAACACCAATATTTTAGAGAAGATAATTTTGTTTTAAAATACCAATTTCAAAACATTTAACTTAACACTGCATAAAGGATATTTTCTCAGTATAAAGCACCTGCTCTTCCTACTTTGACTTGTTCGTCTTTTTGGCATACATTTGATAATTTAGTTGTGTTACAAACATTGAGAAATAGCCGGCATCGTAGCGTTAACTAGTTTCCTGCCCTACGTACTTCGCCGAGTGATAACTGCCACAATGAACCCTCACACCCTCGAGATCTAGCTCTCCCCGTCCAGGCCAAGCTATGCATGGTGGCGCCGGGCACAACGCATAATACTTCTCTGTTCTCACTCTGTTGGGATTTACGGGTGAGCACATCCCCCTCGGCGACAACTTGCTTTCTTTTTGTGAATGAAAAAACAGTAGCTCTATTATCAGTTGTCTCATTGACTATTTTACTCCCAACTTCTGCTATTTCTGGATTCATATCTTTACTGTATGTTACTCCAGTCATTATATTATGCAGGTTATGATCTCGCTCAAAAACATTTAGTTGCTCCTACATTTTGAAGAACTTTCTGTGTGTCATCATTATCACTTTAAATTCTAGAACTGGCAGTGGTTCCAATTCATTAACTGCATGTGTGACACCAGCAAATACTTGCGTACAACTATTAACGTGGTCACAAATTGGGCTTGACATTACCCAGAGGAGCTGTTGTTGTTCAGTCATGCCTCTTCCATGTGTCATTCCACCATATCCCTTGATGTTTCTCATGAGAACCTGTTCAATTACCAAATCTGTTTACAGATCTCTCCAAAATGTATCACTTCTTCTCATGACATGTAGACCATTTCTAAAGGCATTGTGTACTTCAGAGACAATAAATAGTTTCAAGCTCAATCATATACTTTAAGTACAGGTGTGCAAAACTGGCATACAAATTATGGCCACATGTGGCAAAGAACTATATTTCCTGAACCATAGCAAGAATTAGTTGCCAGTCACCTGTTCATTATGCTTTCAGGAATTTTTTCAAAATCTCAACCATTTTCATGTATTGTAACTAAAGTCCTGGTGTTCGGTATATCTTGAGTTCTTCTTTGGTTTACTTTAGCTTCATCTTGATATTTTTCATAAAATCAAAGTCATCTTCACCAAGAGATATATCTCCATTCAATAGTTTTTCAAGCAAGCATTGAGCTGTTGCTAGATCAACAGCATCTTCTTCACGGCACAGGGATTTCTCTGCAATTATTGTGTGAAGCACAGAAGACACAATCAGTTGGCCATGGATACATCTTGCAGTAGCTTTTCCAGACAGCATATGCTTCGCAGCATTACCTGCATATACAGGATGGCCACTATCTGGAAAAATGTATGAAACTTAAGCGTATGGGAAAAAACCTTTAATACTGCATGAATTTCAGCTGGTAACCTGGAAAAAATTAGGGCCGATGTGGTGCCTTGTGGGCTTATTGTATAGATTGTCAAGAGATGTTTATGGCTGTTGCCACTCGCCCGTGTCAAAACACACGCAACAGAATGCTGTCGAGAGTATCTTTATTGCCTTTTACGTTTTGTGTCGACTGTCAAGTCGGCCCTTGGCCAGGTCAGGCTGGCAACTCACCTGGTGTACAGTCCTCAAGTCCCGGTAAACCTACAAGAATTCTTAAACATAAGGAGAATTCTGAGTTTATATTCGAGAATTTGTATACTGTCGTACGCTTGTGAAAGAATTTTGCTCCAACTAGAAAGATTTCTCACTGTTATAAAACCAACTGGGGTACTAGGATTTTGGGATCCGTTACGAGAATTATTTTTTTTTAAGTTAGGCTACACTGTTAGCTACCGCTGCGCCAAAAACTGCAGAATAGAAGAGTTTTGTGAAGGTGTTTGTGATGGACGAATGTTTGTTTACTTAGGTGACATGAAAATTACTGTGTGACTTTTTGAAGATGCATTGAACAATTTTTTTTGTTGAAGGTAAGTCAAATAATTATAGTACGTGAACTGTCCTTAATTATTAATAATCTATTATTACGGAGTTTTGCCCAACCTGTTTATAGTATTTAAAAACTTGTCTTAATAATCGTGGATTCTGCAATTATTGTACGTTAATGCAGTTTAGAGGGCCCTTTTTTTTTTTTTATTGCATGGCAATATTGCTAGTTCAGAGGAACATTGTTGGTTCGGTACGGTAGTGGAGATTGTGAAGACTTGATGCTGTAGGCCGTAAAGACGTGCTATTGGAAAGTAAATAACAATAACTTCACCAGTTTTAAAGGCCAAATAATGTCACACAAACATTTTATTAACTGGAAATCATATTTGGAACAAACTCTGTAGTTTTTAATTCATTATGTTGGCAGATTTTCCATTAAAATAAGCCTTCAAACTGTTGTGTTTTGTCATCAGAAGTTTCGACATTGTTAATTTGGTAAAATATAATTTTATTTAAATAAGAGAATTTGGGAAAGTTAATAATGTATCTCGGTAAAAATA
Source organism: Clitarchus hookeri (assembly GCA_002778355.1). NCBI lineage: Eukaryota > Metazoa > Arthropoda > Insecta > Phasmatodea > Phasmatidae > Clitarchus > Clitarchus hookeri. Next base: position 94,259 of record NQII01005100.1, on the reverse strand, counting down.
TATATCATATTTAATACAGCAGAAGTTAAATGTTTGGTGCTGCTACCTTAAGCCTCGTCTACAACCAACTTGACGCAAAACATTAAACACTAAACGTCATTATAAGAAAACTGGCATATCTACAATCAACATTAACAGGTATAAAAATAAAAAGTATGTAGGTGTATGTATACAAGTATTGTAATTTGTGTTTGTAATTAAAAATAAACCCTTTTGTAAAAAAATGATTTCGCAGGCTTCATAGTTACACTAAATTATTTTGAAATGCGTTTTGCTTTATTTGTTTCTTGATTTTGTATAACATTAACAGAATAAAAATGTACATCGATGGTGGTGCTATCTGTTGCCCAACGTCTGTACCATTTGTTTACACTTGTTTGTGGCATCTTGAATTCTGATTAGCTGGCGTTAAACGTTAAACACAAAGACTTGAATGTTGGTCAACTTTTAACGCGTTGAATTTGACGTTTAGCATCGCTGCAACATTTAACGTCGATTGTAGCCATTTACATTACTCTCTATGGATTCATGACTGTTACGCGTTATTGTAGCGTCAGCGCGATTGTAGCCAAGCCTTTAAGTTAAAATGTTATTGGATTCACCTAAAATCAAAACATGGTGCCAGTTAGGTCACTGTGATATAAATAGGCTACATGCAAGTTTAATAAAATAGTCAAAATGTACAGGAATAACTTGTAATAAACATACAAAAATAATAATTATGTATTGTGATTGCATAAAAATCAGCATTATGTTATTTTCACTTAAAAACAGTACTTATGTGGCTGTTATGACGCGAGTGCATAATGTCTCCATTGTTTTGACGTCATGGGGAAACTTCTCAAAATAGTTATTTCAAGTGTCACATGCATTCATTTAGAACAGTCAGTCTCGCTTTGTGCGTTTTTGATGTTTAAATTCGGCAAAACTAACATAGCGGCAGTTTAGTTATTTGTCTTTGGTAATTTGTAAGCTTTGAATTTCGCAAAAAGCAAATTACAAAAATACGTTATCATTTATTTAGACAAAATCTTGACGTAACTATTTTTGTTAACAAAAAGTACTATATAATCAAAATGCAGCTCTAGAAGTAATACATACTGGGTAGGTGCAACACTGACACAAGGTGCATGCACATATTAAGCTTAAGTATACTTATAAGACCAAAATAACCTCCAAAAGCATGTCATTAAGCAATGAAACTCTTAAAAAAAACATAACACTTCAAATGGTGCGTACATTCAATGTGCCGTTTTAAGTTTGTGGTGCTATAGGACCTTGATGATGTACCGCCTCTCAAAACCAAACATTTGCAAAGATTGGAAACAGATTTGCATTCTTGTGTGTTGCTTACGGTACAAAGAAATTCCACAAATCACTTTTCCTTCCAGCCCTATAATTTGTTTATTGCGGGCACACGTAAATAATTTCACCACGTTTGTACCCTCACCTAACACCGTCATGTTACTGCAGCAACAGCAAACAAACCAACAAAACAAACAAAAAATAGGCAAACTGTCGGAATGGCATTACTAGGCGGCAGTAATGTGCAGCATAAACCAGCATTACAAGATTACGTTAAGTTTTTATGTGTCGCCATGTTCGCGGTTTGTCGTGAAACTATTAAGACAAAATATTTTTGGAGGTAATTGTAAATATTAATTATTGTTAATATTATATATGTGTTAGACTGATTAAATGTTAAGTTTTGTTCATGCTGCAAGCTTGCCTTCATAGATAAAATTCAGTAAATGCAAATGGTGGCTACTATTGTTTTGTTGTATACATGTTTTGTAAACAATCATGCAAAACGTGCCTAATTTTGCTTTGAAATTAAACACAGCCAGTTGGGTACTTAGTAAAAACCAATTTAAAAATAGTGAGCAAAGCACTCAAATTATGGCAAGTTGAAAACAGCATTATCTTAGATTCTTAGGGCAAAATATTGGTAATAATATCAGCTATTTAAAAATAAATTGCGCACAATTCCGATAATTACGATATCGGCCGGTTTCAATATATCGGTACCGGTATCGGCTCAGTCCTAACCTCTTGCCTTGTTAATGAAAGCCTGTAAATATGGTTACTATAACAACCTTTATTCAGTTGAGCTGTGTTATTAATGAACAATACAAATAAATTATGTGTGTATATAAACTGAAGAGCCAAAAAAAACTGGCCCACCTGCCTAATATCGTGTAGAGCCCCCCAAGCACACAGAAGTGCCACAAGATGACATGGCATGGACTCGACTAATGTCTGAAGGTATGCAGGAGGCAATTCGCACCATGAATCCTGCAGGGCAGTCCACAAGTCCAATCTGCGCCAATTTGAGAAAGGGTTGCATGTCTGTCACGTTTAATGATTCTCGTCAGTCCTCGTTTGTCCTGTTCTTTCACGATCTCTTTCCGGGCGCAGCGATGTCGAAGGTGTGATGTTTTACTGGATTCCCGATATTCGCGGTACACTCGTGAAATGGTCATACGCGAACATCCAAATGTTATCGCTACCTCGGAGATGCTATGTCCCGTCTCTCGTGCGCCGACTATAACACCACGTTCAAACTCACTTAAATCTTGATAACCTGCCATTGTAGCAGCAGTAACTGATCTAGCTGTCGACCGCATCGCGTTACTTTGATTGGTGCCATACCTCTGTTATTTGCTTACGCACGCCTGTACCAGTTTTTTGGCTCTTCAGTGTACTTCAAAGATTTAAAAATATTGATGTATGTTTGTAGTAATTTCAGATAATAGCCACGTCAGTCATTATTTCTTGTGTTAAGATGCTTTTTAAATCAGGTAGGCTAGTATAGGTATACGTGTTTGTTTTGCAGGTACTCAAAATGTCACCGTAAAAAGTGAAGCATGGAAAGACAGCATTTCAAAAACCCTGGCTTGCTGATCCAGAATTAATATTTTGGGTTGAAGAAGTTACCAATGATAAATATTCAGCAAAATGCAGCGTGTGTTCAGGTACCCAGATTTTTATAAGCAGCATGGGACGACAGGCTCTCACAAGCCACATGGGTGGCACGAAGCACAAAGAACGGGTAGATGCTCTGACAAATTCTGTGGGATTTGGTGCTTTTTTGGCATCGCCATCTGTTCTTCCCAGTACATCAACAGCAGGTCTTTAAGGTCAGCCTTCTCAGAGTGTTTGTTCTTCTGAAGAAGAGCTGCATTTCTGCACAGAACAATTAAATACAAAGGAAAAAAATGAAGCTTCGTCTTTTCTTCAGGAAAATTTGATGACATCTGAAGCTACAAGGCCACGTGGGTTGAAAAGATTTCTTCCCTATGAGAACATCACTAGAGCTGAAGTATTGTGGTGCCTCGAGTATGTTTCAACACACATGTCGATGAGAACTGCAGATAAAGATATTAGCGTCTTTAAACTTATGTTTCCAGACAGTGAAATAGTATCAAGAATGCAACTTCAACAAACTAAAATTGGATACACTCTACTATTCGGTTTGCACCTTTCTTCAAGAAAGATCTGGAAAGAGTTGTTACAAAATGTCCTCGTTTTGTTATCGTATTTTATGAATCATAGCAAGGTGTGCCAGGGTCAACAAATGGACATAAACGTGCAGTTTTGGGGCAGTGGTAAAGGTGAGGTAAACACACGCTACTATACATCGTCATTTCTGGGAAGCTGCAAAGCTAGTGATCTTCTGAAGTCATTACTTGAAGCGCTACCCTCTCTGGATTTTCGGAAAATTTTACAGGTTTTCGTGGATGGCCCCAGTGTTAACCATAAACTTTTGAATGATTTTAAGGCTTTCGTGAAAGGAGATTTTATAGAAAATACAATAATATTGGATTTAGGTAGTTGAGGTCTCCACACTTTGCACAGTGTATTTAAAGTTGGTATGCTCGCAAGTGGATGGAGTATCATTACATTTTTGAGAGCTTTGTACAATGTTTTCAAAGATATGCCTGTCTACACTTCATTCACCAAGTCTGATAGGTTGATATGCTACCTCATCTCCGTACTTTTGTAACTGAAGTAGAGAAAACCGAGACAAAGCCACTATCAACAAATTTCTCTACTCTCGTGCAAAATGTTAAGATCCACTGCTAGGTCCAAAATTGCCATTCTTCAAAACCATTGCTTGTGAGGTTGAACCATTCCTTCAGGAATTTCAACCAGAGTGGTCTCTTGCCCCCGTCTGTGTTCTGCTCCTAGCTTGGTTACTATAGTTATGAAGCGCTTTGTGAAGCCAGAATTGGTGGGAGTTGCAATGAATTTTGAGAATACTGAAAATCTTCTTAGTTTTAAAACCACAGCAATTGGTTTTGCAAAACAAAAAATAAAGAAAGCCAGAGGCATAAAAGATTTGCAGATTTTGGAATTTAGAAGCGACTGCAGAAAGATTCGTCGGAAGTTTGTACTGAAAATGATGGAGAGGTCTCCTCTTAAATACAAACTCTCAAAGAATATTCCATGTTTGCATNTCGGAAGTTTGTACTGAAAATGATGGAGAGGTCTCCTCTTAAATACAAACTCTCAAAGAATATTCCATGTTTGCATCCATCTGTAGCTGCCCACCAGGATGTAGCACATTTGTATTTGAATGGTCTTCTTGAAATGTTAGTCAACAAACATTGGCTGGATGGGACCACTGCAGACAAGGCTGCCAGCGAATACAGTAAGATTTGTTTAGGTGCTTCAGAGCAACTGAAGACATTCAACAGGGAAAAAGATGGCCTGGACCAGTTTTGGGTGCAACTGCTGAATAACTCCCATGAAATGTGCGATGAAATCAGGAAAGTTATTCAGTTTGTTCTGATTCTTTCATACGGCAATGCTAGCATTGAAAGAAGGTTTTCAGTCAATGCAGACTGTTCAGTAGGAAATATGAGAGAGGAAACACAGGTTGCTCATCGGCAAATTTACGATGCAGTGGCAGCTGCCTGTGGNGTTCAGTAGGAAATATGAGAGAGGAAACACAGGTTGCTCATCGGCAAATTTACGATGCAGTGGCAGCTGCCTGTGGGATTGAAGGTGTAGGCTCAAAGAATATGATTCATGCTGCACGAAATGACAATTCACGTTACAAAGTAGCACTGGAAGATAAAGAAGAGAAACCTAACTTTAAAAGAGCATGGAGAAGCTAAAAGCTAAGTGGAAGATGAATGTTCTAGCTATAAAATAATTAGAAGCAAAGAAATCTAAATTGATGGAAGAAGCTCAAAGGGAATCTGAGCTTATAGATTCAAAAATTAAAGCACTTGCCAAAGATTAAGATTGCCAGTATATTTCATGTCTTGTAGGTGTATTTGTAAATACATTTGCAAAATACTGTGGTGATAGACCTAAGGCAACCTGCTAGTGGAACTACTTTTAATTCAAATGCATTTTACAGCATGGAAGAAAAATCAGACTTCTCATAATAATATAATTAATTGCTTCTGCTGCAAATTTTTTAAAAATTGCATTTGTTAAAATGTTTAAAAATTTAATTCTGGCTAAACACTCAGTTTCTGGTGGCGGTGAGGCTGATTATGTAAATATGTAGCATCTGCTCAATGGTGTTAATAACAAAATTGTGTGTTCAGTTTTCATTAACTTTTTTTGATCTGGGTCATTACTGGATAAACTCTGTAACACAGTCAGATTCCAAGATCAGCAAAACTTCCTCTGTAAAACTATGTACTTATCAGGCATTGATTCGGAATGTCAATTGTGATGTATTTGTGGTAGTAGTGGAGAGAAAGATTTTCTGACAATTATAGAATGTATGTATAATATCTTAAAGTGCGGCAACAACAGCATCACATGGATGCTTGCTGTTAGTTTTGGAAAGGAGCTTTCAGCAGATGTATAGGTGAAATGATTTATAAGGGTATTCTTATGTTTTTGTAAATTTTTTGTTGCTGATGCATGCAGTTAGTGGTAAGTATATTGTGCAGCAAATGAATTGTTGACAAATGTTGAGACCTAATGTTATATATTATTAAATGAAAATTGTATAATAAATATTATTAATTTTGAAAGTTATTTTTAACTTTTATTGAACTATTCAATAATAATAAATTAATTAATGTTTTCTCATAAAATTGTTTTAAAATGTTATTAGTGTCACATTAGTAACATGAACAAAGAAAATACACATGAAAAAGTTAATGTTTAACAAAACCTGGAATTTTTCTTACAACCTTGAAAACCATGAAAATCCTTGGAATTTTGAATGGCAATTTGAGTGGCCACCCTGATACATGGTCTCAAGTATCTCCACCAATCCTGTACCGGCCATTACAAACCCAATGTACCCAAGAAAGGTCATTATGGTGTGCAGACCCCTATGAGTACAGGCTTTTTTAAGGGACTGGATGATTCCTAAAGCTTTGAAGAAAAGATGTTTATCGAAAGTCACTATAGGTGTCTGACCATACCTTTTGGCACGATCAGTTACAAAAAAACAGTGTTGAAACTATACAAGTCTCACTTGTTTGGTCCATGTCAATCATTAGGAGATAGACTACAGATGATACTCCTGGATGTTCATTTTTGTGGCCTTGTCAACCAGGGATTGTCTGCCTCAAAAGACGTGAAATGTTCCATAGGATGTCCAAGTTTTCAGATGGGTCATGGTACTGGATTTTCTCAATAGTCTTGTACTTAAAGGAACCTCATCCCTCTTGTCTGAGAATGGTACTTAATAGTAGGTATGTGTCCGAACATTTTCAGTTCCCCTCAAATGAGACATGACGTTTCTTGATGACAGTTGAAAATTTCCCTGCTGGCGTCACAGTAGCAATGATTCCCATCCCATGAAACGTCCTCTGGCCATCAAGCGTGATCAAATTATAATCAGTGGTGTCAGCAGCATATTGAATAAACCTTTCAGGAGTTTTAGAAGACGCTTTAGGTTCAGGCAGTTGTGTTCCTCTTTCTGCAGCAGCTGAACGTTCATATCTCAGAACTTCTGAACAGGAGCTGCAGAATCCCATATGGTTCACGGATTCAACCACAGTTATGGAGCCTGTGTGTTCATGTAGTTGAACTCCCAAGTCCTAACTGTAAAGGTGTAACTAAAACCCGGGGACACACACCTTGCATGGTTGCCTGCCCTATTGCAACCAGTTTTCTGTCTATTTGTTTTGCCACTTACAGGAGTTGACAACAACAGCCTTAAAGTCTCAGGAACATCATTTAAATGGTGTTCCACATTACTGATATCTTCAATACAATGATAATTGTGGGGATCAATTGGCACATCTTTTACGTCATTCTGAATTATTTCAGCAGCTGCTAGAATAAGATTTATTTTGGCTTCGTCAATATTTTCATGGCAGGAACTGTGGTAGCCTTGCAGCGCATATGCAGCTGCACTTTTGAAGGTAACGACATCATTAGTGCCAGCAACTTTCCCAATGCTTTGAGCATTTGCTTCATGAACTTCGAGGTATATGGCTGCGAGGGACTGCGTTCTGGTAGAAACATTTTCATTCTATTGACAAACTCACTTAATTCTTTGTTCTTCACCATTTTCCTCCATGTACTTTGCAACTTGAAGAAATGCTTCGTGGTGTGCCGTGTCTTACGGGCGACATGCCGGTGTATGAGGAGTGCCACTTAAATGTCCAGGGATTGTTTTTCCATTTAAAAAATTGACTAGACATTGTTTGTGGTAGCATGCATCCGCAGCAGGTAAATCTTACACATTTTGGATTCGCCTCTTCTCATTCTGTGGCCAATTATCATTGCGTTCACTACACTTTTCCAAGATTGAAGTTCAATAAGTAAGTGTTCACACTGAAACCAATAATTTATCTTCCTATCCCCTGAAGGATTCACTTAATTCAATTGCACAAAGTAAACAATTATTTTTAAATTCAAAAGATATTTCACTTGAACGTAGCATGCCAGAAGTACTATAGTCGGTTCACGACTGGAAGAAACTTTTGAAAATCAACCTATGAAAAAACACCCTAGCCGTTAGCGATATGCATATAACATTACAAACAGCGGTGAGCGCGGATACAATTATGCCGTTAGGTTGCCAGCACAAAGAGAGAAAATAGTTCCAAAGTTTTAACGTAATTGTTAATTTATCGCTAACAAATGGGTGTCGAAAAGACTTTTATCTTATTATGCCAATTATTAATGACGTGATGCTAACGTATTTAGATTTCAACGTTTCTTGCATAGTCACATGATCACGCTCAAGGTGAAAGTAACGCGGCCATTTATTTACTAACCTTCATTCCTTGTGTTGTTGACACATATGCCAGAGAATTTGTGCGATTATCTCGTTTAACCTATAATAATTCATTTATTTGTCTTGTTTTACTAATATCCGCTCTTTATTATTTTGCTTTTAATAACGTATGATTTTAATTTATGCTCACTTTCTCGTTGTGCTGTTTTTATGTGTTTTGTGCACGTGTCTTTCCTTTGCCACTCTATTCTAACGTTGCAGTATTTGCACATAAAAATTGTTTTCACATTGTCGAAGACGTAGAATCTTTCACTCGCAAACTCTGCCGTCCTGTTGAAATCCGTCACAACCATTTTTAAATAACGTTTTACAATTGCGCAAAACATCCGACTCAGTATACCACCACGTCATTTGAACGTCTGTAGCAATTTTGATCAATTCTGAAGATCTTGCCTTTGACGTACGGGAATTTATCGAAAGTCACTAACACTCGATTGTAAATAGACAACTATTGATTCATCAAAATACTCGCATTTTGGGTTTATAGAATGAAATGTTTTTCGTTGGCATTGCATATTCTTTTGTGTGAAATTCTCAAGATTAAAACTTTTACGCTTGTGGAATATCCATTAATAATATATACATGACTTTTATAATGGGTACGTGCATGTACGAACACATGTACACACACACAGTGGAATGTAAACATTGCATGTAAACATTGCCACGTGACTGCCACATGGCAATGTTTGTGTACCCTTTGGCAGAAGGATACGAAATGGGCTTGAAAGTAGATCTTTAGCAGGGCTTCAAGAAAGTCTCTTCCAGTCGTGAACTGACTTATAGGTAAATCACATGGTTTATGAAAGGGAGACTTCAAGTTCACAAACCACGCTCTACATTTCTTATGTAATTTCTGACCCGCATTAACATGAAAATCTCCTCTTTTTCTTTCTTTGCATGTTTTTCCGATTCCTTGTACTCCTTAAGCTGTGAGTGTGCACATCTTGTCATTTCCCTGAATGATTTATTCACAAAGAAAACACCTTTGAAATTCCATTTTATAGTGTAGCTGTCACCACATCAGGAATCCTGTAGAAAAAAACTAAATCATTTCAAAGTGCTAGTTTTAATAAAATAATTTCATATACCTAACAAATAACAATTTCAGACAAACATTTCAAAAACAAGACAAACTAAAATTAATTAATTAAGTTTCTCATTTCATTAAAGATTTAATTACAATAGGGCTGTAAGGTATGTGAACTTCATCCTATACACTTTATTTAAATGTAATATTAAAGATAATTTTTATTTGGAAAAAGTATATAATGGTTAAAATATGGCAATATGTGATTCAAAAGAAGATACAATCCAAAATGTGTGTTTATGTTTTACTTGTGATGGCCATATTGGAAAATCCGTCATATTTTGCCTACGCACGCACATAGAGTGGTAGACTTTATATCATAGTTTTCAGGTGAACTTTTTCAGTACCATTACTTCTACGTTCAAGTGTTGGGAGCAGTAATGAAACAGGTGGTGGGGCCCTGCCCTTAGTGTCCGTGTGCAAGCAGCACCCTTGTGCATAAATGCTGCCGTAATCACTGCTGGGCCACCTCTAGTGTCAACCTTTCCCCCACCAGTGTCACCAAAGTGCAAGAAGAAGCTAGTCACAGCACCTGTGAACAGCAACGTGACGTGCGGCCACTACTTGCATATTCTTTCTTTCAGCGTGTGTACTACCCGGCATACTCGGTGCGTCTTGTCATTGTGGAGTGCAGTGGAAAGACTTCCATCCACTCTGAAACTGCTTGCTTGCAGTGTAAAAAAAAAAATTTTGTGGTAGGCGGGTTTGGTTTTTATAGCGTCAAGTCGAGTCAAGTTGTATGAAACTCAAGTCGAGTTGAAATTTTTGAGTTAAAATCGAGTTTGCGCCATAAATGTAAATGTGTACCGTATATATACAGGTATAATGCCTGTCCCTTCTAACTTCCTGCCCCTCTTATAGTCGCAAAAGTGGACCGCTGGAGAGGGACTGGAACTTCCTCCCAATGACCAACAAGCTTCGAGCCACTTGTGCGATGCCAGGTTGCATGTGTCATTCTTGGCAGCTTGCCCGCAGGGAGGACATGGTGTTTGCTCATTTCCAGATTGGGCACATCTCTTGTTACGCACTCTTATCTGCTTCATGGTGATACCTGTGACTCTCCTCTTACTGTTCGCCACATTCTGCTGAAGTGTCCCAGTTATCGCCAGGCCCGCTGCACTTTTATTTTGCCTGATGAGCTACAGCTAATGTTGTGCGATAGGGGTACGTCTGCGAGCACGTACTCCCTCTCTTACGTGCTGTGGGTCTTTGTAACATGTTGTGGTGATTTTTTTTTTTAACATGCTGAATTGTCTTTTTAAAGTATCATGTTTACTTATTAACATGTTTTGATGTATTTTTTAACCCTCGTTATGCTCTTGCACCTATTTGTTGTGACTTTGGTTTCTTTCTTTTTTTGTGCCTTCTATTTACATTTTTTCATGTGGGCGCTCATGGCCTTGCTGCTAACATGCCCCACTAAACCCACTCACTTACCGATACAGTAACTGTTACAGGAGTGGAGTGAGAGGGTAACTTGCAGGCTGGTCCGTCAGCATGCCACTGGGTGAGCGGACGAGCAGTCCACATTTAAAGTTTTTAATATGGTTCTCTTTTCTTACTTATGCTGATTTTCAAAATGGTAATTACATGAGAAAATAATTACAAGTTTACTGTATTTATGCATATTTCTGCTGAAGGTGTGATGTGCCATGAGATAAAGTGGCCTTTAGTGTTTAAATAAGTATATACGTATTTGCGTTGTATTGAGATGCATCTGTCGACTTGAACAGTTTCCAGTTGCCCGGGACCACACAGTATACAAGAGGAAGTTGCAAATATAATGCCAACCTATTCCGAGAACCCAATTGTTTTTATTTAAAAGGGGGGTGGGTATTTAGAGTATATACAATACCNATAATGCCAACCTATTCCGAGAACCCAATTGTTTTTATTTAAAAGGGGGGTGGGTATTTAGAGTATATACAATACCACTAATTGAACTTCTTGAGGTAATTAACAGTAAAACTCTGAAACGCGCATGTACTGATGTTTTGTACGGTGTCAGTGTCCATTCACTTCCATTTGCCTTTATCATCATGCCAGTTCCAACGCACGTATAAGGTTGTGCTATCATTTCCCGTCCGTAGATTAGTCTGCTTTCATCACTGCCTAAATGGGATGTTTATGAGTTAAATGTAAATTTTCATGAAATAATTTAATCTAATTTCTTTTAAATAGTATTTTTATTTATGATAACAAATTTTGTTTTATCATCAGGAAAAAAAAATTTTGTAATGGAAAATTAATAGAATTAAATATACGCAATACAGTATTTATGCCTCAGTTTTTGCAGAAAATCAGAAATACTGATTAATGACCATTGATCTGTTAACCTGATCAATTGTATAAATAAACAAAACATTAAGCAAACAACCATAGAACACATGTAGATAAGTTATTGTTTTCTGTCTGGTACAACTTAAGCAGTTTATATGATCTTTGAATGAATGGTGCAATGGGGGTGAATGCCTAGAGGGAGATTTTTGGACATTCGTCATTGCGATGCAGATGTCTGTCATGGAAATCAGGACTGAAGCCAAAAATGTACTTTGAAAAGGACAAGTAACCTATGGACTAGAAAATAAATATGTGTACAATACTGAAAAATTTCAAGGGGGAATAGAGTTTAAAAAACAAGACAGCTACTAGGTATGAAAAAAAAAAAAAAATTTATACATGACCAACAGATAACACATTGAAAACAACACAGGCTAGAAACCTGCTTGAAAAATAGAGTGATGCTGAAAAAATATGTAGAAACAATATGGGACAACACAACCAAGAAACACACTCAAACACAGCAGTTATACAAGACACGACAGAATGCAAGTCAGGTATGCTGTAGTGAAAAACATATATTTACAAAGCCCGAAAATGTCATAAAGGAATCGAGTCAAATAAAACTGGACAGCAAGCTAACTCGACTGTTATTGGCTGCGGCAGAAAAATGGACAAACACTATGTAAACCCAAGTTTTTTTGGGTCTCCTCCTTAGTTGCACTTGTGTTCTCAGACCCTGTGCTTCGCTGCCTGAAGATAGCAACAGATAGCAGTTCCCGAAACTTCACGTTCTGTCGTATCTGGGAAAACTACTGTGTTTGTGCAAGTTTTTCTGTTGTCTTTGTTTTGCCAGTGTTGTTCTATTTGTGTAGCATATCACTAGCCTGTGTTGTCTTCAGTGTGTTGTCTGTTGGTCGTATATAAGAGGGCTGATTCAGAAGTCATGGCAACTATTGTTTTATCTCCCAAAAATGATCCAACTCAGGAAATGTACTACGTACAGTTGAAGGTATACAACTGCGTTTTAAAGGTGACACCACTTCAGGTATGGATGCAGGAATGTCTGGCAAGGAACAAAGACAAGCATAGCTGCTTGAAATCACTGTTTAATTGATTTATTCTCCTACGTCCTGTATACACTCATTTTAATGGGTGCGTCGTACGTGTGCGAGCTGTTGTGCTTATATCAAGATAGCCGTACGCCACAGCTGCAATGCACGCGAATATCATGCAGAGCTACGGGAAGCATTGGGAAATCGTGCTATACCCTATTGTACAGTGGCAAGGTGGGTAGAGGTCTTAAAACAGGGAAGAGAGTCAACAGCCGACCTACCTTGCAGTGGACGTGCTGTGTCAGCTGACCACGACGTACTAGTGGCTGTGGTCAATCAGTGTCTAATGGAGGACACTCGCTGGACTGTTATAGAATTAGCCCAGCATATAGGTATTCCTGCATCATCAGTGTGCCAAATTGTATGGCAGGACTTAAATGTACAGAATATTTGTGCCAAGTGGGTGCCACATCACTTAACTGAGGTAGAGAAGTGGACCTGATACGAGACATGCATCAATCTGGAACACTGTCACCATAAAGTTAATGACATGCTGAACCGCATCATTGCAATTGATGGAACATGNCGCCATAAAGGTAATGACATGTTGAACCACATCATTGCAATTGATGGAACATGGGCACGAGCATACGAATCCGAATTGAAGCGACAGCCCAATGAATGGCGTCGTCCTGGGTCGCTACAGAGACACAAGGTACAACAAAACCTGTCGCCCACAAAGCTGATGATCACTTTGGCAAAGGACAGTCAAGGTGTTTTAGTTTGTCATCAAGTTCGTGAGGGCTGTACTGTAAATGTTCAGTACTACTGTCATTTCTGCAGTACCATCTTTGTCGTGCAGTTTGATAGAAACGTCCTGAACTGTTGGGCAATGCAACGCTAGACCTAGTACAGCAGGTAATGTTACACATTGTTTACAGTCGGGGATAGGTGGTGTTGCCACACCCTCCCAATTCACCAGATCTTAGTCTGTGTAACTACGATCTTATTCCCAAAGTGAAGAGACCATTGCGTGGTAAACTCTTTGCCAACAAACAAGACATTGTCACAGCATTTCGACGAGAGGTAGAGCACATTGACGGATTTCATGCAGCCGGTGGTATTTCCCGTCTGCCTCATCGCTGGTAACAAACCGTGGATAACCTCGGAGATTACTTTGAAGGATGTTAAACAGCTCGTACAATACGTAACCGTTCAAATGCGTTTATAAAAGGTGTACGAGAATAAATCAAACTGTGATTTCAAGCAGCCATGTTTGTCTTTGTTTGTTCCTTGCCGGACATTCCGGCATCCATACCCCATGAGATGTCATCTTTATTGCATACTTGTCGTACACTTTAAACTGTACATAGTACATTTCCTGTGTTGGATCATTTTCGGGATATAAACAATAGTTGCCATTACTTCTGAATCAGCCTTTTTACAGTGGAACCGTGTTATTGCCAGTATGGCCTATAGCGCACGTCCGCCATTGCGATAGTTTTTAAATGAACTTAAAGGTACTTAATTTTGTTTATAACGCAAGTCTGTTAATGAAGCCTTTCACTATAGCAATACGAACATTATAAACTTGTATTTTTAAAATGTTTAAACACGTCTCATTGCAAGTCACGTCCACCCATTTTCCATGCCCAACCCAGCCTGTGTTAGTCTTTGTTGCATGGCGCCACTCGCATCAGATGGAGGAGCTTGGGAAGATGTGCGTGGGGGTGTTGGAGAAAGGGGAAGGAGGAGGGGTGCGATCGGAAGTGGAGCTAGTAGAGGACAAGAAAGGTGGGGGGTATGTTGGATACAGACTAAGAGGGGGCGGAGCGGAATGGTACGTACTGTGGAATGTAGGAGGGGCGGCGAGATGCTATCTGCCTACCGCTCCTATGTTGCGGAGGTAGGAAGACTCTGCCGCTTGCCGCGTCTCCACATGCCAGGCGTGTAATGGGCCAAGCATGATTACGTCTTAACAGTTGCCAGACAATGTTACATTGTTTATTATGGTTCATGCATGTTTTGTATCTTATGTTCAGCTTATTTAAATTGTGAGCATAGCTTTATGTGTTTTGGTTTTTATAAACCTTAGTTCTGTTTAAATTATGGAGTGTTCTAATAAAAGAAAAACACTTGACATTGCAACAAAGTTCAAAATCATATACAAGGTTTTCAAATGTACGTGGCCTAAATAAACACCCTTTTAGTGTAGTTCATTATATTAAAAATGCAACAATATTTGTGTGTTTAGTATTTCCGCATCGGTACGAACAGCGACACATTTATAGCATTTAGTTTTTTCGATGAAGTTGAAATAGAGTTTTATTTCCGTACAAACAAAATTTTTCACTTCATCATCAAAACAGTCTCTCATAAGAAGAACCGCAAAACAATCGCGTCTCACGAAAGACGTTAAACTAGAGTTCTCCACACCACCAATAAAATAAACAGAACCATAACTAATATATTGTGTGGCCATAACAAAAATAAAGCAAATTTGGAATGGCAACCAAATAAAGTAGCCTACATACTGTTGTGTAAATTATACTGTTAAGTTGAGCAGAAATAACAAAAGGGCATGCATGCAGTTGTGAAGTACAATCTATGAGATGTTATTACAAGTGTATAAGACAGTGAATTGTGCATGATAAAAGTAGTGGAAAAATAAAGGTAATGTAAATCTTGTGCCTAAGTAAGTAAACAACTTGTAAACATATGCCGGTAATTCACGGTTCTATAGTAAAACAAGTTAATATCATTTTCATTTGTTGTAAATATCTGTTTTCAATGTTGACATTATTCATTTCCTTCAAAATATTATTCCTGATTGTCCAAATATTTTTCTAACCTACCATAAAGCTACATTTGTTTGCCTTTGAACATATACGTGTGTCGTCCGCAGATTGGAACAGAACGTGAAAGTATCATCTGTTCATGGTGCCAGCCCTTCCCATTACAAAAATTTACCGTGTTTACACATGGGACTGGAGGAAGTGTATTATTGATCTGCTGTTGGCTTTGTGAGCATGAGAGAGAGAGAAAGAGACAGAAGTGTGGTGTGGCGTGCTAAGAGAGGAGGGACAAGGGACGGGAAGAGAAAGGAAGCGGTCAGAGGGTGGTGACAGGGGAGAAGGGGAAGCAGTTAGAGGGGCGAGAGACAGGAGAAGAAAGAGGATCGGGCAGAGGGACGAGAGACAGTAGTATAATGCCAAGGAGGGAGTGTGAAGTAGGGACGGGCGTTCTGTGATCTCCAGGCTTTGTGTGTGAGAGAGAGAGAGAGTGAGTGAAATAGTGTGCTGATTGGTAGGCAACTAACTCCCTCACGCCTCTTCCACAAACTTGAAAGGGGAGAAGAAGAATGCAGGAGCAAGCAAGGTTGCACCTGCCGGTCGTCACATAATGCCGCTGTCAGATGTCTCGATTTCTTTTGTATTAACTTGTCGCTGCATACGCTTAGTTTACGGCATTCGGTAAACACAGGATCTACAAGGGCAAATACAATAACAAAAAAATTATGGTGCACTGTAAATTTTTTTGTAACGATAACTTGCTATAGCGATAATTTATTTTGCCATTGCCGACTATCGTTATAACGCGGTTCCACTGTATATTTAGTACAGTGGATTCTCTATCCATCGTTTCTCAGGGGACTGACAAAAAATTTCAATACATGTGGACTTTCAATGAATGTGGTCTTGAAATGCAGATAGATCAAAAATGGGACCACAGAATATGTTCCATGGATGCAGGATTTCAATCCATCTGAGTTCAATACATAGAGGTTCCACTGTATATTAGTTTTTCATTTTTAGCTTGCTGCCCTGTTTCATTTGACTCTATTCATTCACGGCATTTTCTGGTTTTGTACATATTTATTCTTCACTACATCTTCACTACCTGACTTGCATTCTGTCATGTCTTGTAAAACTGCTGTGTTTGAGTGTGTTTCTTGTTTGTGTTGTCCCATTTTGTTTCTACATATTTTTTCAGCATCATTCTATTTTTCAAGCAGGTTTCTAGCCTGTGTTGTTTTCAATGTGTTTTCTGTTAGTCGTGTATGCATATATTTTTTTTTTTCGTAACTAGTTTTGGTCCTGTTTTTTGACTCTATTCCCTCTTGGAATTATCCAGTGTTGTATACATATTTATTTTCTTGTCCATAAGTTACTTGTTTATAACCTAGAAGCACCATGACTCGACTGGCACATTAAGTAGCTCAATGTCTGCTGGAAAAACACTTAACATAATGAGTCAATCTTTATTAGCTCGACTCGACTCAACTCGATTCAATTTTTTGAATCTCAACCCATCACTAAAAATTTTTTGTCTTTATTTATTCTGCTGAACTTTCACTTAACCACTTGCCATCTGCAATGTGGCTAATCCTTAATTGAAGTGGGACTGGTCATACCCACTTCATTATTAAGCAATTTTTGACTTGCTGCAGCATCTTATCTGCATGCACATTCATATTTAGTCAGCATGTGTACTGTAGCATTCACCAAACTTGTCCATCTAACATCTCATGCATATGCCCTTGGTCTGTGGTTGACCACAGCTATACATTATCCCACTCTCCCATAAAATGAAACCCTGTTCCACAGAGAGCCCTATTTTATGACATTCAAATATCGGCAGTTGTGCGACTTGTGCTTTCATCTTACAGCTGCCATTTTGAGAGTATTTTATGCTAAGACTTTTTTATTTTTATTATTATTATTATTATTAAACTTTGTGGTTCGTAGCCAACAAAAAATGTCTAGCTGTGCCATAACAGTGAACTGAAAAAAATTAATGGAAGTGTTACTTTGAGAACAGTTGACGCCAACCGTCTGGTTGATAGAAGCTGACATTTTAGCTCCCATGTGAGAGTTCCGTGTACAGGATGTTTGCCTTACTCACCCTACTTGGGGGATGGTGCTGGGCGGACCAATGTCTTGGTTATTCTTTATTCTATGCTCTGCCGGCGTAGGTGTGGGCTTGAGAGCAATACATGCAGCATTTTGTGCCCTCACTGGCACAAAATCCCTCACGGTCGTGCAAGTTGATGAGCTACAGGACATGAGGGGGCTGTGAGGCAGCTTTTGGCTGTCACTTCAGAGGTGTCGGTGGCAGCAAAGACAATCTCCAAAGGATGATTTGGTAAACTTGGGCTGGAGGTGCAGATGCGGCTGGAGATTGGTTCCACGAGGGGGTAGGCATGCACGATGCCCATCCCAGTAGCGCGGCTTCTTCACTCTCCTAATGATAAACTCTCGAGGCACCAGGCCCTTGCTCCATGAAACACGTGGATGGATAGTAAAGATTTTTGCTGCTTTCTTGTAACCAGCATGGTGTTGGGGCACGGGCACAGTTTGTTTCTCTGTAATGTTACATAGGTCAAAACAAAAAAAAAATATGAATAATTAAATATTATGGGCTCTTGGAGATGTTCGAAGGTACAGGTGCAGCTTTAGCTAGTTAGGTAAATAGCTGTTTTTAAGCAGTGCGGGAATTGAAGGATCTGGCTATGTCCACTCAGGGGGAAGTGTCTCACTGGTGGCTGTGCTGTGGGGTGTACTCTGCTTGGATCTATCAGAGGGGTGGCTTCTCTAGCGGCATCACTAGCTGGGATGTACACCTCCCAACTATAGTGCTCAAGCCTATAGCAACTCAAGGAGAGAGAGTCTACTCTGCCTTAAAGGATAGACAAGCGAGTGTCGTGACTGCTAAAGAACTTTATGTCTCTCTTGGATTCGCAACAATCTCCACTGAGGCCACGGTGGTACTTGGATGAGCGATTTGACTTGCTCGGAGTTCAAGTTCCTACAGTAGCCTCGAGTGTTTTCTCTCCTCGAAACTGGGAACCTTGGAAAGCGAAACGAGAAACAATTGACTGGTGAAAATTAAGTTTGTGATGTAGATATATGTTTAGTCCATCTTAAAGAGACTGCATAACAAATACTCCCAAACTGTACACAATGATTGTCTGAAGGACAAGCTTTCTACAGCAACGACTGTAGGGTGGGTGTGAGTAGGTGCTCTGAGGTAGAGGGACCCCAGAATACTTAGTCCGGTGTGGACGTTCCACTCAAGGCGACGGTTCCAGTCTCGGTTAGAAATAGTGCGAGCAGTAGCTAATAGCAGAATGTGTTGAAAAATGCAGGTTAAAGCAAACTGGTNTGGCGCACAACTGTGAGGCAGAAATAATATTTTAAATATCGCTTAACTAGCCACTGCCCGTTTCTTTACAACATGCAGATGCCCTCACGGTCGTGCAAGTTGATGAGCTGCAGGACATGAGGTGCCAGGTTTGAACTTCAGCACTACAGGCATGACGGGTGGCTGTGAGGCAGCTTTCGGCTGTCACTTCAGAGGTGTCGATGGCAGCAAAGACAATCTCCAAGGGATGGTTAGGTAAACTTGGGCTGGAGATGCANAGAGGTGTCGATGGCAGCAAAGACAATCTCCAAGGGATGGTTAGGTAAACTTGGGCTGGAGATGCAGATGCGGCTGGAGATTGGTTCCACGAGGGGGTAGGCATGCACGATGCCCATCCCAGTAGCGCTGCTTCTTCACTCTCCTAATGATAAACTCTCGAGGCACCAGGCCCTTGCTCCATGAAACGCGTGGATGGATAGCAAAGATTTTTGCTGCTTTCTTGTAACCAGCATGGTGTTGGGGCACGGGCACAGTTTGTTTCTCTGTAATGTTACAGAGGTCAAAACAAAAAAAAAAGATATGAATAATTAAATATGATGGGCTCTTGGAGATGTTCGAAGGTACAGGTGCAGCTGTAGCCAGCTAGGTAAATAGCTGTTTTAAGCAGTGCGGGGATGGAAGGATCTGGCGTTGTCCACTCAGGGGGAAGTGTCTCACTGGTGGCTGTGCTGTGGGGTGTACTCTGCTTGGCTCTATCAGAGGGGTGGCTTCTCTAGCGGCATCACTAGCTGGGATGTACATCACCCAACTGATAGTGCTCAAGTCTATAGCAGCTCAGGGAGATAGAGTCTACTCTGCCTTAAAGGATAGACAAGCGAGTGTCGTGACTGCTAAAGAACTTTTTCTCTCTTGGATTCGCAACAATCTCCACTGAGGCCACGATGGTACTTGTATGAGCGATGTGACTTGCTCGGAGTTCAAGTCCCTACTGTAGCCTCGAGTGTTTTCTCTCCTCGAAACTGGGAACCTTGGAAAGCGAAACGAGAAACAATTGACTGGTGAAAATTAAGTATGTGATGTAGATATATGTTTAGTCCATCTTAAAGAGACTGCATAACAAATACTCCCAAACTGTACACAATGATTGTCTGAAGGACAAGCTTTCTACAGCAACGACTGTAGGGTGGGTGTGAGTAGGTGCTCTGGGGTAGAGGGACCCCAGAATACTTAGTCCGGTGTGGACGTTCCACTCAAGGCGACAGTTCTAGTCTCGGTTAGAAATAGTGCGAGCAGTAGCTAATAGCAGAATGTGTTGAAAAATGCAGGTTAAAGCAAACTGGTGNAGTCTCGGTTAGAAATAGTGCGAGCAGTAGCTAATAGCAGAATGTGTTGAAAAATGCAGGTTAAAGCAAACTGGTGAATAAGTAGTTAAAAATGTCTAAGCTGGGTACGGCAGAGTTCAGATTGCAGGACCATTACATTCGGTACCTGCCTCGTCAGCTCCCTCTCCACTGATGGCGTGCGTCCACCCCCTTACAGGCAGAAGCGTCAAGATGGCTGGGTTGTTGATTTCCAGGCAGCAAACACATTGGCTCATGGTAACGCCCTTCTAATACAGTGGTTCTCAACTTTTCACTGCACACAGCGAGTTCTCGCGGCACAGTAATGCACGAGTTGGCAACAGTGTGAGAGGAGACTAATGTACGAGTTGGCAACAATGCATGCACAGCTTGTCTTCACCAGTCAGTTGTTTGTAGGTGTGTAGTCGTAACGTCATTTTGTCAGTGTTCTGGCATATTTTAAGGTTGATTTTTATATTTACATGTGTTAAATGTTTTTTTCTTCTTCTCCATCTAATTTCAGTATGGATAAGTTTTTGATTAAATGGAGAAAAGTGGAAGATGGGTCAGTGACAGAATCATAGTAACAAAAGTGAGAACGAACCAATTCCAAGTGTAAGTGTGCTAAAAGCAGTACAGGGGGGTATAGAACCTACTGGAACAGTCCGTAAGCACCAAGATNAATTCCAAGTGTAAGTGTGCTAAAAGCAGTACAGGGGGGTATAGAACCTACTGGAACAGTCCGTAAGCACCAAGATAGTTATTTGAACTTTGGATTTACATGCAGTGGACCTGAAAACTGTCCTGCACCAGGATGTGTCATGTGTGGAGAAAAACCAAACAACAAATCCTAGTAAATTGAAAAGACATATGAATACCAAACATTGTCACTTTTCTGGGAAAGAAAAGAACTATTTTAGCCAATTGTTGTCATCAGAAAAATACCNATGAATACCAAACATTGTCACTTTTCTGGGAAAGAAAAGAACTATTTTAGCCAATTGTTGTCATCAGAAAAATACCAAGCAAAGCAATGGTACGGAGATCAACTATTTCTGCACAAGTGGCCCGTTATAAGGTTAATAGTAGCAAAAAAAAATGCAGCCCCACACTATTGCAGAGGCACTATTACCTGCCTGCACGAAAATAGTGAAATTGATGTTAGGTGACAGTGCCAGGAAGGAAATAGATGCAGAGATGAAATTATCCTTGGTCCCAATGTCAAAGATACTATTTCCCGGTGGATCTAAGACATGTCTTCGGGTATCCGGTGCCATGCACATGAAAAGCTAAGGGATGGTAGAGTAGTAATCCCACTATAGCTCGATGAATCGACTGATAAAAGTTGAATCTGAGTTACATCAGATTGGTTGATGAGGATTTGATTATTGAGCAATTACTTTCGTGTACTGACTTGCCCCCAATGTCAACCAGAGCAGATGTGTATAATTCTCTATCCAGCACCTTGGAACAAAATAGGTTGTCCTGGAAAAATTGTCTTTCTGTTTGCACAAACCAACAATGACTNCTCTATCCAGCACCTTGGAACAAAATAGGTTGTCCTGGAAAAATTGTCTTTCTGTTTGCACAAACCAACAATGACTGGAAGATTCAAAGTATTTTTTTGCAAGAATGAAACATGATTCCCGTCCCGAGTTTAGGTTCAATACATTGCTTCATAGATCGTGAGGCTCTGATGGCAAAGATTATTCCAACNAGATTCCCGTCCCGAGTTTAGGTTCAATACATTGCTTCATAGATCGTGAGGCTCTGATGGCAAAGATTATTCCAACGGAACTTAAAAGTGTTTTAGATTGTCGTTAACATGGTAAGTTAGTGCTTTTAAGGCAAGACTCCTCAAACAAATCTTCCATGAAGCGTGATCTCGACATGGCAGTTTGGTTCTTCATACTGAGATCCACTAGCTGTCAAAAGGTAAGGTCCTGGAGAAATTTTTTGAACTGAGAAAAAAGCTTATATGTATGTTTAGCATTGAAAAACCAGACTTTGCAACTAAGTTAAACGGTGAGTGGTGTGCAAAGGCAGCCTATTTGGATGGTTATCTTCGCCATTTAAATTACCTAAATGTGAGTATGCAAGGAAAACAAGAAAATGTGTTAATGTCAAGTGATAAACTTACCAGGTTCTTAAAAAAAACTTAGGAGTATGGAAATTACATGTGTAAAAAAAAAACCTGAGATGTTTCCTCTTGACTTTTGAGGTAGATCCACATGGGGACATAACATTCGAACTCATTTTAAATCACCTCGTGGCTCTTGAGAATAACATGTCACAATATTTTCCCTCCATCACTGTCAACCAGTATGACAGGGTGCACAAACCTTATGCTGTGTCCCCAGAATCCACCACTGACCTTTCTGTGGAGAAATAAGAGCAACTTGCAAAACTACAGACAGACCGAACACTTCAAATAAAATACTGTGAATTACCACTTCTCAAGTTTTGTATGTTAGCGAAGAAACCATGCCCAGTAATAGCATTGGAAGCAGTTAATACTGCCCTGTTGCATTTTTCAACTACCTACTTGTGCGAACTGGGCTTTTCAACACTAACAAACATAAAAAACTATAAGTGCGGGAGACTTCTCTCAGTTGAACGGGAAATGCATGTGTGTTTGTCTTCAATTCCACCACGAATTGAACTTTTGAGTAAGAAGCAACAAGCTCAAGTTTCTCATTGTTAACTCAAATCTTTTGTTGCAACGCTAAGCCAATAGATCCCCTGTAAAATAAGTTTAAGTTCTTGAATACCATTCTCTTGTTCATTTAAAAAAAAAAGAAAATATTGAGTGGAATTATTTTTATTACTTTTACCTTCAATATCACAAAGTCTGGGAAGTTTCACGGCACACCTAGCTAATCTTGCGGCACATCCATTGAAAACCACTGTTCTAACAGCAGTGGGTATGGAACGCTACGATGCTCAACATCANCTAATCTTGCGGCACATCCATTGAAAACCACTGTTCTAACAGCAGTGGGTATGGAACGCTACGATGCTCAACATCACGTTGGACCTAGGGGAATGCTAGAGACTGAGGCTTTATGGTCAAACTATCACCTGTATCGCATGCCACAGTTTCTTCTTCAGCGTGTCAGTCAAGTGACGCTGATAATTTTAGAAACATTATTATTTTACTGTCATCCAGTTTATGTTCTGATGTGCGCAAAAGAAATATTTCAGTTTCAGCGGCTGGTAATTGATTATCATTAAGATTATATAAAGTGTTAAACTATCAAGCTATTTTTTGCAATTTGTTGCTAACATTACTGCAACTAGTGTAGTCAGTGTTAACATTGAAATTTTGTCCAGTTGTGGTGTGTGAATGATTCCAAGTTGTGAAATCACACTAAATGTAGACTGTGTCTATCTTTGGAAGTTATTCTAGTGCATCACAAATTATTATTCCTATTGATTTTCTGCTCTATTCTGAGCTACTATTTATTTCCATTCTTAAGCAGTCACTTTTAACGTACCATTTTAATAACACTCCCCATACAGATCAATTAACAAACATGAGAGACATGTTAAAACAACATTTCTATAGCCGACATGCAATCTGCCTTGTATGTTTTTGTAAGAAAAAATTCCACTAAATGATATGTTTTGTATATTTGCTTCTTTTTTTTCCAGGATGGATTGGGTAATATATCTCCACCACATGAAGTAAGTTTTATTTGTCTTATGTATTTGTATAGTAAATTTGTAAGTTATTTTGTATTAATTAAAATGTTATGTCATACTAGCACATTAATAATGATTAGTAACAAGATTTTATGGTTTCATTTTTAACTCAATTCCATTCTAAAAATTTAAGGTTTTTATGCGATTGTTTTTATTTTTGTAAAAGTTCTATATAGTTAACAGAAAAGCATATTAAAACCCACATTCACGTAAAATTTGTAATATGTAGCATTAAAAGAACTAGATAATCAACACTAAGGATTTTATGTAAAATAAAATAACAAAAACTTTCAAACGCGTTATAGATATTAAACTATGTGTTTTCTGGTACAGATATTGAAGTTTCTAGAGAATGTGTATTCTCTTTGGTCAGTATCTCACAAGACTATGTGAAATATTTTATACAGTCAACTCTCGATTAACCGGGGATGGCTTAATCGGGTTGCAGATTAAACGTGGAGCCACCAGTTCAAAGACAAATATTGAACAGCTGCCGCCAGTTGTGCGCCGTTGCTATTAATAACCCACGCGCACGCTGTTAATTACCTGGCTGCAGTCAAGTAATGCGGTACTGATTAATTTTAATATTAAAAGTGTTCGAGTACTACATTTGCACAGGTTTTTAACAGTGAATATGTGTGAAACTTGGAAGTATTAGGAATCCAGGGAAATTGTCAGATAGCAGATTTTCATTCATAATAATAAAGTATTTCACCATTAAAACTGGTGTCTGCTCGTCAAAAAGGTGAGATCTTGTAGTTTACAGTTGTTCGTACATGCAGAGGCTATTTATAAATTAACAGGGCCACCGAGTATGACTGGATAACAAAATATCACATTAACATAAATGTTATTTGCCGCAAGAATGACTCCTACGCAAACAACATGTCACGCGTGGTTTTAATAAATAAGTAACCTTTATTTTTGCTTTGTTGCTGAAGTGGGAGGGGAGTCAAAAAAATGGTGAGCAGACCTCGGAAAGGCTTGGCAATAGCAAGCCGAATCCAAATTATTAGCAAACGGAATTGCTTCACACGGAAATATGTTACTTTAAAATATTTATAGAGCTCGTGGAAAATTTAAAACTGAGAATTTGTTTGCATATTTGCGCTTTACACATGAAAAATGTGTCATTTCATGAGGGTTGGTTTCTGANTGCATATTTGCGCTTTACACATGAAAAATGTGTCATTTCATGAGGGTTGGTTTCTGAAGTGTGCCACACGCACTGGCAGACAGATGGCAGCACTGTCACTTATTTAACTGCTGTGTCGTATAAGTGTATCTAAAACATCCTTTTAAAAGTTAATTTTTCTTCTCGTGTGGGTTTAAAATATATTTGCGATAGATATCTGGCTTCTTCAATTAATATGAAGCCTGCACGTGGCGACGTTAGCAGCAAGCACTAGCTACGGCCTATGATGAAGACATAAACGAAGCTAAACTATTGCACACGCTGTTCCATGTTGTTTAAACACCTACACATTATTCTAAAACGGAGCTTAATTTGTTACGCGAATAACTGCTGTGTTGTATCAATATAAAATAAAATACATAGACATTTTGTCTACGATCTTCCTGCCCTCATATTTCTCCGATGTCTGTTGTGCTAATGTAGGCTGTCAAAATAGCTAACGTGAAATTTTATTACAATCGTTCACGCATCATCTGATACAGAATTATGTGTATGTGATGATGTTAATATCATTTATGATGTTGCCACACACTGGCTGTAAAAAAATTGAATTCTTGTATTACTACATTATTTGTTTACATAACCTACGTATACACTATGTAGGCCTAAAGTAAACATTTTTTGTCCTCGTCACTTTAACCGTAAAATTGGTTATCCGTGAACCCTAGTCAGTTATTACCCCAGAAAATCGGGAGTAGACTACGTTAACAGAAACAGTATACAGTTTTGTTAATGAAATTGAATATTTTTGCTGATTTAGTTTTATTTTTCATGTTGTAAACTAAATTTTGGTGTTATTTGGTGCATTAATTGTAGTTTGGTATTATTTCAGTTTTATCACTATTCGCCACATAATCTTGCCTCTAGTAACGATACTAAAAATGTGCTGTATACAACTGGCTCACAGACTCAAGGGCAATCTGTAGTATAAATGTTTTTGGCACTTCTATATATGAAATAGTTATGCTGCCTTGATTAATTCATTGTAAATCAAAACATTACTCCAAAATAAGTGTATATGCTTGCTAATGCAGCCTTGATCCCTTTGTATAAGTATATAAACATTTTGTCACATCACATTCCCAAATGTATAAAGTAATGTTCAAAGAAAATGCAGTCGTAAATTTGTGTAAGCAGTTGTTCTGTTCCCATACATATCAGAGACTGTAAATTAGCAAAGATAATTCAGGAAAGTACAATGGCAAGAATTTTTTTGCTATTTTATATAATTAACAATTATTTATATAATTAAAACTTTCAAGATACTGTAGTTATTTCATTTACTTTTTAGTCTATTTTGGCTGTTGACATATTGGTAGGCTGCTTTCCTTGAAATGATAACGTTTGGAAACCAGCCAAATAAGAATACAGGACGCCCAGTGTAATCCATGGTTAGATAGTGATGTACTGTGTAGATAATGATGCATGGACTTGCTGATTAGGTACTCGCAGAATGAACAGATTACATATATTGAGAAAAACAAAATATATTGCAAGCATAAAATATAGAAGTAAATTCCTTAAAAATTTAATTATCACTCTAAAAAAACTTTTTTTTTTTTTCCCCCTTACTGTCACCTTAAAATATAATTCTTCATTTGCACATAATGCTCATAATTTTGTTAGTTACATCAGTTTGGGTTCACGACAAAGTGTGCTGTTTAGGAGCACTTAAAAAAAAGAATAAATAAATAAAGTTCAGCGGGTTTGACTTTGACATGTCTGAAAGTGGATTGGAAGTGCGGTTTTATTCCTTTAAGTTCTTCAACATATTCATCTGAATCATGTGATGCAAAAGTATCTTGATGATTTTAATTCCATGGACCATAGCATCATCAACTAATGCAGGTCTGCATATGAACATGTGCAATTATGTGCATTCTGGTGGCTTGCCCACTCATCTGCTGTTCATCATTATCTTACTCATTTTCAGGACCATTACCTCTAAAATCTCTATACATAATAATACTCTGAATATAAACTGTTTGCTGTATCTGTCGTATGCGACTTCTCTGTTAGTATGTTTACAATTTTAGCTAAGAGAAAATATTGTGTTTTATTTGATGCCAGGATGTGGACAAATACTGATGTTAGTAGAAAATGGTAAATATGAATGTTGTTATAGACATAAAATGAAACTGTTAATACTTGTGGAGAAATGACTGGATCATGAAATAATAGTGTTATATGCAGGAATGTTATAACACGGTTCTACTGTAGAAATTTGTTCATTTATTTTATACAGTAATGTAGTTGGTATAATTTACTGACATAATGTAAGGTAACATAACTTAATTTAACACTGTAAACAACCTGTAAGAATCCTTCAACAACCCTTAACCTAATGTAGAGGGATGATGGTAGTTCTGGAACAATATGTGGCAGTTACAGCCAATTTAACATGGAATTTTATGGAAGTTGTTGAACTTCAGAGTTGTAACTTTGGCAAGCTGCTGTCCTTGAAATGTTAAATCTGTGGAGAAAAGCTAAACAAGCATACAGAGAGTTCAGTATTCAGAGATTTTTCTTCTACAATGTGCAGTTTGAGAGTGATGCACTGCTTAGATACTTATACATAAATGAGAGGGTAATTCACTGATTAGTTACGAATGGAATGAATAGATATTGATGTACAAATTAGAGAGTAATTCACTACATTGTAGACAACAAATCATAATGAAGGGAATCCTTAAAGTGAATAATTCACTGATAAGATGTTAATGCACTTATTAGATACTTACATATTTATTAATTTTGTATCATACAATAATTTAATTGATGTAATCTTTACAATANTATTAGATACTTACATATTTATTAATTTTGTATCATACAATAATTTAATTGATGTAATCTTTACAATATAAACAACCAATAATTATGAAATCCCTCAACCATATCCTAAAACAATCCAGCAGCGGCAGGTGGCAATGGTACTTACTTTAGAATTTATTTTATTCAGATATATAGACTGTGTGAAGATGATTTATTCAATTTCAAAAGACTATATTTTTCAAACTAGGAAACAGAGAACCATTTGGTAAAGAGTGAAATATATATCTGACAATAAAGTTTTGCTTAGAAGTATCACAAATGCTCAATATGCCCCCCTCCCCCAATTGGCTTTGAATCATTTGGGTGCTGACTCGGTGCTTGGTTGAGCCATACTGGCATCCCACACGTCAGCAAACTTCACTGCTAGGAGAGGATCGAAACGTTTCACTATGTTGACGCTAGGTGCCTCCCTGGTGCGTAGACGGTGAGTAGCCAGTCAGCAGGCGAGGTCCCATCAGTATGCGTCAGGACGACGACCCCACAACAAAATGCCTTGTGCGTTTCTTCGGTTCAATAATTGCAAATCTGCGACAACTGTGAAGGGCGATTTTCAGTAAGAGTACGGCGCTGCACTTCCTACTGCTCAGAGCAGGCAACATTGGCATCAGAAGTTAAACAAACAGATTGTTTGTGTAGGGGGAAATCAACAGGTCGCTTCTGTCTTTCCAACGAAGACATTGGACGCATCCAGACGAGTTTTGAAGAAGTCCACAAAGGTCTACTCGTCGTCCCAGCCATTCTCCTTGCAACTGTCTGGTGTGTTTTGCAATGGCATTCGTTATTCAAGCCATACAGGATTGATCTTGTACTCGCCCTATGTCAAGGTGAAACAACAATGTGTGGTGTTTTGTGCATTGATTCTTGAAAAGGAAATGGAAAATTACACTTTTCTTTCATGCTTAGTGTTCAAGGCCAATTTTCTTATCAGTGGTGCAGTGAACCGCCAGTACGTACAGATATGAGGATCACAGCATCTCTATTTCCCAAGAAAAGGTTTATGGTCCATTCTTTTTCCTTGACAACGCTGTTATGAAAATCTCTTACCTGCAAATGTTGCAGAACCGGCTTTTCCCGCAGTTACTGGCAGATTCCGCTGATTTCACTTTCCAGCAGGATGGAGCACCACTGCACTAGCACTTGCTAGTTCGAACATTCCTGAACAACAAGCTTCCGCACCAATGAATCGGTCGTCAAGGATCTGTTGATTTAGCATTACACTACTGGCCACTAAGTTTGCTCAATCTCACTGTCTGTTATTTGTTCTTGTGGGGGTTTGTTAAGGATTCAGTTGATGTTACGGCCACTGAATACAATAATGGACTAACTTCAAAACTGCATAACACCAACAGTGGCTGCAGTAACACCAGACATGCTCGCCAATGTGTGGGATGAGTTTGACTCTCGTGTAGATGTATGCAGTGCATCTGCAGGAGGGCATACTGAGGATTTGTGATAATTGTAAGCAAAACTTTATCGTCAAAATTGTATTTCACTCTTTACCGCATGGTTCTATTTTCCTTAGTTTAAAAGATATAGCCTTTTGAAATTGTATGAATTTTTTTGGAACATTCTGAATTATCGACTTCCATGAAACCCAAAGTAGTAGTATGTATTTTATAATTTTTTGATTTAGTGCACTGTGTTTGACAAAATCAAGAAAATCCATTCATTTTGGCCTTGCTTTGTTTATGGTAGAAAATTATATACTACTGTTGCTATGTATGTAGACTGCACACATTTTTATGTACACTAGAACTCTGTTATAACATTTTTCAAGGAGTCAGTAAAATAAAATGTTACAAGCAGGAAATAATATAACACTTGTAGGGACATGGACACATCAAGCAAAACATTCTAGTGTAATGATTTTTCTATATAAATATCCAGGCAATAGTTAATTAAAACACTCCTTTATAAAAGATTAGTAATACACATACTGTATATCGAGAGAAATAAGATGTATCACAAGCTTAAAATATAGGAGTAACCTTTTTAAAAATATAATTACCATTTTATTAAAAAAAGGTATATTTTTTATTTTGTTTTGTTTCTTGCTACTAGCTCTAAATATTGGTCCAATTGCACAAAACGCTCATAATTTATTTAATTACACCAATTTGAATTTACAACAAAGAAACATATAGCTTGTAGAGTTTTAGAGATCTGAAGATGAATTGGAAGCACTATTCTGTTTGAGTGCTTCACCATCGTCATTGGAATCATGTGAGGTGTAAAAATATCAATGATCTGAATTCCACGAAACCACAGCATCATCAACTAATGCAAGACTTCATATGGACACAGACTGGGTGCCTGCCCATTCCTATGCGGTTGGTCATGTCCTTTGTCATTTCCAGGACCATTGCCTCTAAAATCCCTATAACTCACATATTAATATTTCAAATACAATGTATACTCATCTATAGCACACTCTCATGTATAGAATGCACCGTGATTTTTTGCAGTAACTTTTAGTACAAAGAATATTTTTTCATAATGAAACTGCATCAACAATTTGTGGTGTCCTCTTCAGTATGTAAAAAAAATGTATTTCTTTACGTTTGCATGTGGTGATTTATTTGGAAAATACTTTAATAAAATTACTCGTGAACTTTGATAAAATAACTCGTGTGCTGAAATTCAAAACATTGTGACAACACTGTATTGTTATGGTAAGGTGAAGGCCATTAAAGGAATAATGCCAGCTAGAGTATACTTTCTTTGTTTTCCTTTCTCTTTTGCGCAGAGGCATGCTGGGATGTGACACTCCACTCCTCCCAAAAAAAAAGGTCTCCCCTTCCCTTGTAGTCAATAACAATGAGCGTCAAAATCAACTTTTCCTGTTGTTCCCACCACCCATGGGTGTTAGTTTCTGCCACGTAAAATCGCTGAGGCACTGTATGGTTTCAAATTTCTTTGGCATATTATACAACCAACAATTTAAACTTCATAGTGCACACAAACTTCCTGCATCCATCATGACACACCTTTTTGCCATTGTATTGCTGAAGCGCTGACTGGAAACACTGACAACAGGGGCTTGGAAATGGACAAAATAGGAGTCGCTACCAGTGTGATAATGGAGGGGCGACCATAAGAGGGTGTGGAGAGAAAAACGAGAAAAGTGATGATGAATGAGAGAAAAATGAAAGGAGGGATAACGGACAGTTCCGCTACACTTTATCATCCTCTAAGTATCTCCCGACAGTTTATGACTACTGCTCCACCTTCCTTTGAATTTTTATTCTTTGTATAGTGGCACCCCAGAATTCTTTAACTTTATTTTGGGGAAAATGGGTGCACTATACACGAGTATATACTGTATAAACTGTTTTCTGTATACATTTGTAAGCTACTGCTTTGTTAGTATGTCTGAAATTTTACTTGAGAAGAATAGAATTGCATTTGAATTTCTCCCAGGAACTAAATAAAATACTGATACATATGCAAGAAATGAAAAATATGAAAACAGTTATAGGCAGGAAATGAAACCATTAGGCTTTACAAAGAAATGGTGGTGGGACCATGAAATAATAGTGTTATATGTGTGAATGTTACAAAAGGGTTCTACTGTAGTAGGATGACGTCAGTAGCTTCTAAGCGGGAAGTAAAAAAAATCACAGTGACAGTAAACTGTAAGTTTTAAAAACGTTGATCTTTTCTTTATGAAATGTGTGTATCATGTGATTGCAGCCGGAGTCTGCGGAATCACACTTCCCAGAAATAATCTACGTGGACAGTGATTCTGAAAATGAACAAAGGTAAGAATGAGCATATACACAGTCTTGACATTGTGCCATGTTACATTTGTACTGAGAATTGTTTTATTTGCATACATTTGAGACCTGCAACACGATGCAGTTGAATCTCTATGAACCAAAACCGCATGTACCAAAATACTGTATCCACCAAAATTTTCTGTGATCCCAGAAAATTCCTATAAAAATAATGATAATAATCTGCTTTTTCATGGGTCCAATATCGTAATTAGGTTATTGAAAATCTACTATTTGGAGTTATGAGCAATTTTATTTTTCGTGCTCATATTGTGTAATATTTATTTACATAATGGTAATACATTGAACTTCTAATTTTTTTTATGTGTAACAGGAAAGTCAACACTCCAAATACAAAACACAGATATTGGTGTGTTCCGAATTCCTCGTTTGAATTCCTGCCCATTGCGTTTGTGCCCTGGTGATAACAAACTGGACTTAACTTTTTTGATACCTCGTTAGTGTTTTGTTTGTCCACCATGTTGGTATAGTTGTCTATTGTTTTCTTGTGTGTGGTGCACGTGGTTATCAAGTTTGTTTTGTCTCTTGGACCCGGCATCAAATTAAAACTGTGTTTGAGTGACAGTTGAACCATCCCTGTATGTTTCACAACGAAACATTTGGTCCTCCAGGCCGGATTTACTAGAATATCCAAGTCGTTCGTATGGGAATGCGTGTTTCGTGAGCTTACAAGTAATTTAGTATTGTTTGACACAAATTATTTTGCACTGTAATTAAAATGGATATAATCACCCCAGTTCGCCTCAGACTAGAGAGGGCGGAAAACAGACTAAACAGGGTATTAAAATTAGTCTGATAAGCCAAGATAAACACAGCCAAGGTACATAAATTTGTTTTTTGCAACATGTTGTGATCTTGCTACAGTGAAAGCTGGATTTGACGAGGATCCTATGCAGTATCAAAGAGAGTGATGCAGAAGTTCACATGCTACGTCTTGATAAATTTGACAACGTATATTTTGAGGNCAAAACATTCTAGTGTAATGATTTTTCTATATAAATATCCAGGCAATAGTTAATTAAAACACTCCTTTATAAAAGACTTAGTAATACACATACTGTAACTTGAGAGAAATAAGATGTATTACAAGCTTAAAATATAGGAGTAACCTTTTTAAAAATATAATTACCATTTTCTTAAAAAAAAGGTATATTTTTGATTTTGTTTTGTTTCTTGCTACTAGCTCTAAATATTGGTCCAATTGCACAAAACTCTCATAATTAATTTAATTACACCAATCTGAGTTAACAACAAAGAAACATACAGCTTGTAGAGTTTTAGAGATCTGAAGATGAATTGGAAGCACTATTCTGTTTGAGTGCTTCACCATCGTTATTGGAATGATCTGAATTCCACGAAACCACAGCATCATCAACTAATGCAAGACTTCATATGGACACAGACTGGGTGCTTGCCCATTCCTATGCGGTTGGTCATGTCCTTTGTCATTTCCAGGACCATTGCCTCTAAAATCCCTATAACTCACATATTAATATTTCAAATACAGTGTATACCCATCTATAGCACACTCGCATGTATAGAATGCACCGTGATTTTTTGCAGTAACTTTTAGTACAAAGAATATTTTTTCATAATGAAACTGCATCAGCAATTTGCGGTGTCCTCTTCAGTATGTAAAAAAAAATTTCTTTCTTTACATTTGCATGTGGTGATTTATTTGGAAAATACTTTAATAAAATTACTCGTGAGCTTTGATAAAATAACTTGTGTGCTGAAATTCAAAACATTGTGACAACACTGTATTGGTATGGTAACATGAAGGCCATTAAAGGAATAATGCCAGCTGGAGTATACTTTCTTTTTTTTTTCCTTTCTCTTTTGCGCAGAGGCATGCTGGGATGTGACACTCCACTCCTCCCAAAAAAAAAGGTCTCCCCTTCCCTTGTAGTCAATAACTATGAGTGTCAAAATCAACTTTTCCTGTTGTTTCCACCACCCATGGGTGTTAGTTTCTGCCAGGTAAAATCGCTGAGGCACTGTATGGTTTCCAATTTCTTTGGCATATTATACAACCAACAATTTAAACTTCATGGTGCACACAAACTTCCTGCATCCATCATGACANAAATTTCTTTGGCATATTATACAACCAACAATTTAAACTTCATGGTGCACACAAACTTCCTGCATCCATCATGACACACCTTTTTGCCATTGTATTGCTGAAGCGCTGACTGGAAACACTGACAACAGGGGCTTGGAAATGGACAAAATAGGAGTCGCTACCAGTGTGATAATGGAGGGGCGACCATAAGAGGGTGTGGAGAGAAAAACGAGAAAAGTGATGATGAATGAGAGAAAAATGAAAGGAGGGATAACGGACAGTTCCGCTACACTTTATCATCCTCTAAGTATCTCCCGACAGTTTATGACTACTGCTCCACCTTCCTTTGAATTTTTATTCTTTGTATAGTGGCACCCCAGAATTCTTTAACTTTATTTTGGGGAAAATGGGTGCACTATACACGAGTATATACTGTATAAACTGTTTTCTGTATACATTTGTAAGCTACTGCTTTGTTAGTATGTCTGAAATTTTACTTGAGAAGAATAGAATTGCATTTGAATTTCTCCCAGGAACTAAATAAAATACTGATACATATGCAAGAAATGAAAAATATGAAAACAGTTATAGGCAGGAAATGAAACCATTAGGCTTTACAAAGAAATGGTGGTGGGACCATGAAATANAAAATATGAAAACAGTTATAGGCAGGAAATGAAACCATTAGGCTTTACAAAGAAATGGTGGTGGGACCATGAAATACTATTGTTATATGTGTGAATGTTACAAAAGGGTTCTACTCTAGTAGGATGACGTCAGTAGCTTCTAAGCGGGAAGTAAAAAAAAATCACAGTGACAGTAAACTATAAGTTTTAAAAACGTTGATATTTTCTTTATGAAATGTGTGTATCATGTGATTGCAGCCGGAGTCTGCGGAATCACACTTCCCAGAAATAATCTACGTGGACAGTGATTCTGAAAATGAACAAAGGTAAGAATGAGCATATACACAGTCTTGACATTGTGCCATGTTACATTTGTACTGAGAATTGTTTTATTTGCATACATTTGAGACCTGCAACACGATGCAGTTGAATCTCTATGTACCAAAACCGCATGTACCAAAATACTGTACCCACCAAAAATTTTCTGTGATCCCAGCAAAATTCCTACAAAAATAATGATAATTATCTGCTTTTCATGAGTCCAGTATCGTAATTAGGTAACTGAAAATCTGCTATTTGGAGTTATGAGCAATTTTATTTTTCGTGCTCATATTGTGTAATATTTATTTACATAATGGCAATACATTGAACGTCTAATTTTTTTTAAGTGTAACAGGAAAGTCAACACTCCAAATACAAAACATAGGTATTGGTGTGTTCCGACTTCCTCGTTCGAATTCCTGCCCATTGCGTTTGTGCCCTGGTGATCACAAACTGAACTTAACTTTTTTGATACCTCGTTAGTGTTTTGTTTGTCCACCATGTTGTTATTGTTGTCTATTGTTTTCTTGTGTGTGGTGCACGTGGTTATCCAGTTTGTTTTGTCTCTTGGACCCGGCATCAAATTAAAACTATGTTTGAGTGACAGTTGAACCAGCTCTGTATGTTTCTCAACGAAACATTTGGTCCTCCAAGCCGGATTTACTGGAATATCCAAGTTGTTCGTTCGTATGGGAATGCGTGTTTCGTGAGCTTACAAGCAATTTAGTATTGTTTGACACAAATTATTTTGCACTGTAATTAAAATGGATATAATCACCCCAGTTCGCCTCAGACNCAATTTAGTATTGTTTGACACAAATTATTTTGCACTGTAATTAAAATGGATATAATCACCCCAGTTCGCCTCAGACTAGAGAGGGCGGAAAACAGACTAAACAGGGTATTAAAATTAGTCTGATAAGCCAAGATAAACACAGCCAAGGTACATAAATTTGTTTTTTGCAACATGTTGTGATCTNATTAAAATTAGTCTGATAAGCCAAGATAAACACAGCCAAGGTACATAAATTTGTTTTTTGCAACATGTTGTGATCTCGCTACAGTGAAAGCTGGATTTGACGAGGATCATATGCAGTATCAAAGAGAGTGATGCAGAAGTTCACATGCTACGTCTTGATAAATTTGACAACGTATATTTTGAGGNCTATGCAGTATCAAAGAGAGTGATGCAGAAGTTCACATGCTACGTCTTGATAAATTTGACAACGTATATTTTGAGGTTGTGGTGGCGCACGATGCATCGTCAGAGGTATCAATACAAGAGACCAGTGCGTCAGCTAGTAGTCATGGACACGCAAGTCCAGTAGAGCCTCAATTATACGAGTGTCCACAGTTCTCTAAAATACCACCGTAGGATCGCTGTTGTTGCAAAAGTTAAGAATTTTGGCCACTAAAATATTAAACAATTATGTTTAAAGTGAATTTTTGCTTAAAGTTTGTGTTTAATAGTCAATAGCATAAAAAAAAATAAGTTTTAAATGAAATATTGATTTTATTTAATAGGCAGATCACTTCAGAATAAAATGATACCCTCCCTTTGTCACCAAAAATGTTAAAAGCATTGAGTGGTACTAAGTTTCACTGAGTGCATTATGTACATATTTAATCATCTCTGGCATAAAAACAAAACAAAATTTAATAATAAATGCATTTAATTAAAAATATAGATGTGTTAAGAATGAAATTATGCCCCTGAAATATAAATAACAAGCTCTCATACCTGAAAAAAAAATTGTTTTAAACAGCACGCAACTTAACTCGTAGCGAGCGCAGTCACTTTCCATGCTGTTATCTTCGTAACACTTTTGCTTGGGCACCCACCCATTTAGTTCACTACCTCCCCTCTTTTAGCTGCTCCTGCGATCAATAATTTCTCCACACCTCATTGTGTCTGAGAATGCAGCTCCACCTGGCAACACGGCAATAGCCAACCAAGTTAAAGAGGGGAAGTGACTAGGCGGTACCATATTGAAGGGGAAGAAAGCACTTCATTGTTTTCTTCCTATCTATTTTGTATGCCAGGGAAGTAAATGTCGTTAACATTTTCTAGCTCTCTCTACAGTTACCGGCGTGTCTGCTGACAAATGAAATCAGTATCACGAGCGCTGCATATTGTAATTTTTAGCATGCGTTAATTCATGTTCAGTGCCTTTTACATTAAAAATAACATGAGTGCAAGGAACATAAAGTACAATGCGCAAATTTTTTCAGCAAATGTTTAAATAATTCGGGAAATTGATTTGGCGGAGTGTGTCTGAGNATAAAGTACAATGCGCAAATTTTTTCAGCAAATGTTTAAATAATTCGGGAAATTGATTTGGCGGAGTGTGTCTGAGGCGGCATTAGAGAAAGAGTTACTGAACAGGGACCATGGTTGTTCCCAGCAGGTAGTTGCTACGCTGCCCTATTCTTTTTTGTGGAGGAGTGAGATGCCACTCACACTGTGGTTGACTCGTGGCACAAAGATATCCGCTGACAGGAATGTGGGTCACAGTGTAAGGGGAGGAGGGAAGCACTTGACAGCTGTTGGTGTTGGGAAACGGAGGGGTGTGGGGGAGAGAAGNCTTTTTTGTGGAGGAGTGAGATGCCACTCACACTGTGGTTGACTCGTGGCACAAAGATATCCGCTGACAGGAATGTGGGTCACAGTGTAAGGGGAGGAGGGAAGCACTTGACAGCTGTTGGTGTTGGGAAACGGAGGGGTGTGGGGGAGAGAAGACTGGCGTGAGAATGATTCTCTTGTGGCAGACAGTAACAAGGAAGTTTTATTTTAAAACCGCTCCTCTTTTTTTTCCCCTGCTTACAAACTGTATTTATTAAAGTTTTCACGTCTGAAGACTAGTTTCTGTTTATCACCTTCCTTTTTTCTGTGCAAATGTTTTAAAAATATTACACCATAAGATGACTGTCACCAATGAAATCTCATAGAAGCAAGTTGCCGTCGAAAAGACAGTACACCAGTTTCAGTGTAGAGGCGGTGTAACATGTGATATGCGTGCCACTACCGCCCTTATCGCTCTCACGCATCTTGGTCTTGGATACGTAAAATACATCCTGGTTTGAAGCACCCTTATCCACAGATGCACCGACAGTGAGTGTTTTGTGTGCTTCATTTTATTTATGATTTTCATAACACAAAAAGTGGTGCGTGCGTGCACCAGCACTTATTTTGCCGCCGGCAACCACCGCAATACGTCGGCGTGCGTAAACAACTTATGTTCTGTCTGACCCACATACCAGTGGTGCTGCTTAGGCAGCCTTATTGGGTAAATACCACAGATTCCAGTTTTCTAAACTTCTGCAATGTTAACGCCATTTTCAAAAGGGGGAAAAAAGACATGCCCTAAACAAAAAACATGTCAACCAAAAAAAAAATTTATTTGTATAATTTGAAGAATTAAATTTTGGCCCCGAAAATTTTTTAATTGTCGAGGTTTTACTGTATTGACTATAACTGTTGCTGTGTGTGCAGCATTTAGCAAATTATGCTCTGATAATGGCACGTGGCGCACAGGAAGGAGAGGACAGCGTGTCACCACTTCCTTTCAAGTGTTAAGCGTTGTGCACACGGCCTAACTCACCAGGCGCGCACTTCTGGAGTGTTCCAGTTAAAGTTTTTTAATTTAAACGTTTTTTCATCAATATTGACAATTATGGCCTACCAATTGACGGTAGCGGCACAATCACTAGTATATAATTGCTGCTTGCTGATGAACATATTTTAAATAACATAATTGTGACACTACTTGCACTTTGCCTATTTTTATTTTTTTTTTCTGCTGGTTTCCGAGAATGTCGTATCTAGATCCGTGCTCGTTAGATGGCTGTTTAACTGTGTAGAGTGGTTTTACCACCAGTAAAGTTGCCAACTTTTTCATGCCATTCTAGATATTGGGTGAATTTTTCAAATTTGTTTACTGTGTTAGTTGAAGACAATAAACGCTTGATGAATACGGAATGCTTGTCGTACGTCAAGTCTGCATTGGAAGGCGAACCGGCCTTGCTTATTCAGTCATTAACTGACACAAATTATGAGACTGCATGGGTCGTTTTGATGAATTGGTACAACAAGAAACTTATAATGACATACCATATTAATGCTATTTTGCTGACCCCTGATGTACATCTGAATTCACTATTGTCCGCACAGAAGTTGCTTTCTGTCATTGCCGAAAATATGGGTACGCTGTAGGCGTTGGAGTTACCAGTGCAACAGTTGGATTCATTGCTTGTCCACATTCAGGAGAGGAAGATTATGCGAATTTAAGAAAACAGTGGAAAATTCAGCTTTCTGTGGATACATTACAGACTCTCAATGACTTGCGATGATTTTTGGAGAGTTACAGTCGGTGTGTAGAATTTGAGACATTCTCTAAGCAGCCAACCAGTGCTGTGAGTGGGCAGTCCCAAGGAACTGCTGTTTAAGGTGGTCATTTAAGTTGGTATTTGTTAGGAACACAGTTACCCCTGGTGCGTTTAGATGTGTAGCGTGCAAGAATGACCATGCCCTATTTAAGTTCACAATGTTTGCTAGCAAATCATATACAGAGCACTTTGATAATGTAAACACCATTGTATGTGTTTGTACTGTTTATGCCCAGACCATCGTGCTGCTAAAACTGCCAGTCCAAGTCCTCATGTCACTGATGTTCGGCCCATCACACACTGTTGCATTTTGAAACCAGTACAATGGACTCTGCACCACCATCAGAGATGGATGGCTTTGTATCCGAAGCTTCTCCAGCAGTAGAGCAACCACTTGCTTCCCTCCATGGCACAGGTCTGTCAACTGTGTTGCTGTTGACAGCATTAGTGGAAGTTTCCTGTGGGAATTTTTAGATAGTGTGAGCACTTTTGGACTCTGCAAGCCGTCACTTGAAAGTGTAGTGAAACAATTCTGGGAATTGGAGGAGATCGTGCAGAATCACTTCAAATCCCCTGATGATTTAACATGTGAGAAAATTTATAAGAAGACCTGTGTCAGAGACTGTACTGGAAGGTATATTGTAGCACTACCATTTCGTGAACCTGTCCCCAGATTAGGTGACCTTACACTGTCTGCAGGCATTGGAGTGACGTTTTCAGCGACAACCAGAACTACAAGCCCAATATTGTGAGTTCATGCATAATTACCTGGCTACAGGTCACATGGAACATGCTGTTGAACCATGCTGCTGGACAGGCTATTATATTCCCCACCGTCCAGTCCTGAAGCCAGAAAGCACCACCGCCAAGCTGCGAGTTGTATTTTATGCTTTACCTAAAGTGAGCCAAGGCATCAGTTTGAACAATACCCTTTTTGCAGGACCAAAGCTGCAAACTGACGTATGTCATATTCTTCTGAGGTTTCGCTGTCATGCTGTGGTGTTTACAGCAGACGTTAAACAAATACACAGCCAGATTTTGGTTACCCCTGAGCATCGCGATTACCAGCTCATCTTCTAGCGATTCTCTGCATCAGATCCGGTGAGCGAGTTTCGCCTAAACCCAGCCCCGTATCTAGCTATCTGCAAATTGCACCAGTTGGCAACAGATGAACAATCACGTTTCCCTGCTGCTAGTGCTGTTCTGAGATCGTGATGAGATGATTTTGTCTCAGGGGCAGCCACTGTGGAAGCAGCTCTAGCCATGCAGAAAGATCTGATTGAATACTGAAGGTGGGTGGGTTCTGGTTTCGTAGGTTCATGAGCAACGATGAGTCCCGTCTCACTTGGCTACCTGCAGATGATCTCCAGATATCATCTTCTGTGTCATTTGATGCAGAATCTTGATCTGTTGAGAAAATCCTAGGGCTTTGTTGGAACTCTGAGACTTACACATTATCTTATCTGATTCATGACCCTTGTGCAACACCAACCAAAAGACTCATTTTGTCAGAAATTGCTCATATTTTTGACCTGCTAGGGTGGCTGTCCCCTGTCATCCTCAAGGCCAAGACTCTGTTGCAGCAGTTATAGCTTTCAAAATTGATTGGGATTCCTTACTTACATTAGACATTATTGACAAATAGATGATGTTCAGAACAGAGCTTCCACTGTTCTAGAGTATCCATGTTGCTCGCCCATATACGTTGCATGGTGGCAGCACATATGGGTTGCATGGGTTTTGCGATAGTTCAGAAGTGGGATACGCTGCTGTTGTGTACCAAAATGGACGCGTGAATATGAGCCTAGTCTTCTCCAAACGTAAGGTGGTCCCACTGAAGAAACAGTCTATTCCTCGCCTGTAACTGTGTGCTGCTGTTACCTTTGCAAAATCTCTTAAGTTACTGCCACGATATTCTAACTATTGAATGAGTTACTATTCTTTACAGAAATATAGAAAAATTAAATATTTCCCGAATGTATCAATTACTATATACTGCAACATTACAAGCGTCAAGAGTGCGATCTCGTGCTGCTGTGTTATCTCTCCCTTCATCATCTGCCCTTCTTTTACTTCCTTGACTTATTCGAAATTCTGCAGAAGTGTTTTCATTCATGTAATAAGATCAAAAGCACAAAATGAAACTCTAAAACTGTTAAATAAATCATAATCCAATAAACTTAGCATCAGTAGGTTATTAACAATTAAAACAGTCAGTTCCAATCTGAACTTGAAATCCAAAAACAAAGCCAAATCTAAGTTCTAACAGCACTCATAAACTGTATCCAAAAGCCAAACACAGCAAACAAGGAAGGGTGCTGTTGGGGGTGAAATGTGAGATGTATAACTTAGCTTTGTTAGCTCCTTTTTTTTTTTTGCTATGTGTGCAGGATTCAAGCAGACAAATTTTAACAAGGGAAGATAAAGGAGAAGAGAGGCATGTGATTGAAAGCATCCCTTTGTGATGTTGCATACAGTGTTAAGCCTACCATACAAGGAGTACGAGTTCTCAAGAATCGCTTGTTAAAATCACTGTATTCATAAAATTTGAGTTTGTAAAACTGGGGGGATCTTTGTTTTTGGTTTTATTGCACATTTCGTATGAGTAGCTGGGAGGAATTTTCATGAAATGCCAAAGGATTCATATAAATAATTAAAATAATATAAATAAGTTAGTAAATATTATAAGTGAAAAATACTGACCACTTATATTAAAAGTTTCAATAGTGATACACAGGAAATTTAATTGAGCAGTAAAAGCTCAGTTTTATTTTAAAGGAACGCGTGGTTTCAATATAAATAAGTACTGTATGTAACACCTATTCTCATAATAAACTTGTTTACGCCTTTGATTTTATTGGTCTTGAAGGCCATAAAAGTACACTTATTTAGTATTTTTAGAAGTTATTCAACGGTTTCTGCTAGTCACGGAATATGTGGCAATAAAATACTTTTAATAAGCTTTCGTTTTGTGTTTCATTCACTGTTTTATATACAGTAAACAACAATTTCATTTTGAAGGTAATTACATTAGCCCAAATATTGATTAGTTTTTTTGCTTGTTATATTTTATTGTATGCTAATATTATTACAGTGTTGTTACTGTCTTAAAAGTATTTCTTACGAAAACTCTTCATGGTGTATTTCTGTAAGGTTACCTGTGCTAGATCCAAAGTAGTGCCTTGACAAGGGAATGTGTCATTTGTCATCACGTTGCCCCATCAGCGTATGCTCCCAGAGATGTACTTAGTTCCCAATACCCTTTCCAAAAGTGATTTTGCCAGTTGAACAGAAAATTATTGCACAATTATGTGAGGCCATGCTTGTCTCCCACCAAGGCGAACCAGGTTCAATCCCCGGCTGGGTAACTCCAGGATTTTCGCTTGTGGGAATTGTGCCGGACGATGCCGCTGGTCAATGAGTTTTCTCTGTGATCTCTCTTTCCCTTGCCCTTTCATTCCAGCCCTGCTCCATTCTCACCTCTATCACCCTCATCGGCTCTCAAGACCTTGCTGTTAATAGCCGCCCAAAACTCTTCACTCACTCGCTCACGGTAATGTTTTTGTAGTGGCATGTACAGTTGCAAATCATGTAAATTTTTGCACTTAGTATAAGACAGTTTGTATTGGATGCACACAGGAAAGGTCTAGGGAGTGCAGAATTGAGTTTCATCATTCCGGTTCCCCTACTGATCATCTGACCCTGTAACAGTACATCAGGCCTGTCTGCCAGAGCATCTGTACAAGGGTTCTAGCAAGGTCCATGCGATGTAGACTAAACATGTTCAAGGATGTTCACTTAATTTTTAATAATTTTTTTTTTCTTTGCTTGAAGGAATTTGCAAGTTACATCTTTGAACAATTCAGAATCGGGTGTATGGTCGAAGAATATAGAAGTCACTGCCAGTTCAGGTAACATATTATGACCTCATCTATGCTAAAGTTTGTATCATATAAGAAAGCAAGATTTCGACAGTCCTGCGAAAGTAGCACCAATTTTTACTTTTCATTTATGTATACTTCTGTCATCAGGTGATGGGGCAAGAGACATCTGTATTTTGTATACTCAATATTAGCTGATCCACTTGTCATTGCACAGCTAAACAGAGTTTAGAGTATGTATTTGTAGATGGACATGTCTCAAAAATTGTTAGGTTATAAAAGTAAAAATAGAAAATCATGCATTTAATAAAGTATTTTTCATCACTGTTTAATTTATTATAGACAGCAAATTTGGGTTAATATTTGTGAAGATGGCGATTGTGGTTCTTATCACACACTAGCAATTTGAACACAGGAAATATGTCAAGCCTGCGGGTTTAACACACACCAATGTGAATCTATTAGAGCAAAAACGATGCTGAGAGTTAACAGATAAGGTGGCAAACTTCAGCCACGCTAATGTTTCTCATTTTCGTTGTGAAATGAGATATTTTGCGACAGAAGGGCAGCCAACGAACACCTACCGTCGAAGCAAAACTGCTGAAGTTCTCTTCTAATTTTAGCATCAGAAGCGAACTGTGGTGTACATAATCACTCGCAAGAGACAAATTGCTATCTTTGATGCAGCAGTAAAGCAAATTGCTTCACCAAGCAACCTACCTTCAGTGGTATTCTGTACTACTGAAGCTAGTTTGCTTCATGAAGCAATTTGCTTATCTTTCCACGCTGGATTTTTACATGTGTTTGCTTCTCACTTCCTAGTTCATGTTCACACTTTAGTTTATGGGCGTGATGCCCTACGTTTGTGCATACAAAACTTTTATATTATTTGGCAGACGTCTATTTTTTTAAAGTAATTTTTGAGACAGAGGCAAATAAATACAGTTGTCAAGATTTATTTCATTATGACCTGCAATGATTAAAAAATATCCCCAGATTTTGGCCTTACCGATTGGCACTTACCGCAAGTTATGGATGCTTGGTGCTTACACAAAATTTGGTTGCAAAGGGGTGTCATATATGTCCTTCCAGGATATTAGTTTACTCAGAAGATATGTTTCTATTGAAATCAATTAATATTTCAATAACAAATCCTCTGATAGAAGCCAATAAAAATTGATTGCACTCAGTAAAATTTGCATGCCATGCAATATTTTAACATTTTTAACAACCAAGGGGAGGTTAAGTGTACATATCTGGGGTAGCATTTTGTTTTGAAAGCATCCGATTATTGAATAAAATTAATATTTAATTTAAAAATCATCTTAGTTTTACACCAGAGAAAATTAAACACGTACTTATAATGTTTGGTAAAACTTTGTACTGCCTC
Organism: Clitarchus hookeri; assembly: GCA_002778355.1. Lineage (NCBI taxonomy): Eukaryota > Metazoa > Arthropoda > Insecta > Phasmatodea > Phasmatidae > Clitarchus > Clitarchus hookeri. The sequence goes on along the minus strand of NQII01005100.1, from coordinate 49,919 downwards.
TGGTTTTACAACATTTTTGGCAACAAGGGGAGGTTTAAATATTAATTTCTCTGGTATAATTTTAATTTGAAATACATATGCCTAATAAATTAAATTAATATTTAATTTGCAAAACTTGTTTGTTTTATGCAAAAAACTACTAAACACGAACTTTATGCAAAAATGCATTTTCAACATCATTTTTTAATGTTTAATGGGTCATTGATTACTTTTGATTTTGAGACCGCTGGGATTTTGCAACAGTAATCTCGGGAACCATGGAAAGTCGCAAAATCAGGGGTCTGTTTTACTTGTTTCATGTGTCAAAACAGGGTCATAAGTATCCTTTTCACCATTAATTTAAAAAATTTTAAATTTTAATTTGCTAAAATAACATGGCCTTTGAAAGGGTTAAAAGTTAGGAAGGTACTGTGTGCGCTACATTGCCTATGAACAGTGTGCTGAATGGTTGAGGTAATGCAAAGAAATTGTGTTGAGAAACTTTAGAAATCTTAGCACAGTGGATATTTCATTTTATTTGTAAGTACTGCTGTGTTTACTTTAATGTGTTGTTTAGTTTTACTTTTCGAAAGACAATAATTCATAGGCCTGTTGATTTTTTGTCTGGCCTTTTCTTTTGGCGGTAGTTGGGCTATGTATTTTTTCAGTGTGTTTTCAAGTATTAATATATTTATGTTTGCACTTATACTGTATAGAAATCAGTATGTTTAGACTATTAAATACATTTACAGTAGAACCCTGTTATAACATTCCCGCATATAACATTTTCCTGCATTTAACACCATCATTTCATGGTCCCACCATTTCTCCATAAGGCTTAATGGTTTCATTTCCTAGATATAACAATGATCATATTTTTCATTTCCTTCTTATAACATCAATATTTGTTCAGTTCCTTGTAGCATCTCAAATGCAATTTTTCTCTTAAGTAAAATTTGAGACACATTAACAATGCAGTAGCCTACAAACAGATAAGAAAACAGTTTATACTCACAGTATTAATTATCTTAGAGGTGATGGTCTTGAAAATTACTACGATTACGAAGAGTAGATGAGTGAGCAAGCCTTCAGAATGCATGTCATTGTGCATTAATTGATTATGCTATTGTCTATGGAATTACTGATATTTTTGCTTCAAATGTTTCAGATGAGGATTTTGAAGAACTTTACTGGCTATTTATAAACAAAAATTATCACATTAGAATTTGGTTTTGCTTGATGTGTCCCTACAGGTGTAACACTGATTCCTGCTTATAACATTTTATTTTACTAACCCCTAGAAAAATGTTATAACAGGGAATGCACGTGTCAGTGAGGTGGCATGTTAGTAAGTATTTCATAAGGAAATATGGAATTTAATGATTTATACTTGATGATTAATATTATCAGTTACTCAGTTTTTCCACTTATGTCAATTTCCCGTATTAAAGCTTTAGTTATTGTTTGTTGCATAGACTTTTCATTTTTATTTGAGGAAAAAATTTCTTAATCTTGGCCTCTAGAGATAATTGCAAGTTACTATATAGCATAAAATTTGAGATTGATAAGGGTCTTGGTTATATGGCTCGTTTGGTACTTACGGTGTGATGATATGTATCACTCTTCAGAGCGCAATGCATACTTCTTAATCTGCTGGTGTTCTGAACTGTATTTTAACATAGGTTGAAATGTGTTCAAATACCAGTTAGACAGATTCCCGGGGTGAAAGAAATCTGCCATATAGTTTCATAATAATTTGCCTATTCACAGATTGGTAGGTACCTCATCAACCTTTCTTTGTTGTTAGAAGTTCGTGATTTTCTTGATTTTTCAAAAAGGAATCAATAGAGAGTGGATTTAATATTTAATTTAAAAACCTTCACAAATACTTTTTTACTCACTGGTGCAATGCTGAGAGTACTGATCCAGACTTTAAAACTTAATTCCAGATATTTAGATAAGGGTGCTAATCATTTTTGGACTTCTGTGATTGAGCCAAGGTGGCCTACGGGTTATCCTGTTAGAGGGTGCAGTATTTACTGTAGCATCAAATTTCCCTACTTCTAGTCCAGACTGTGCAGTTACTGTTGTTAAATGTAGTTTCAAAATACCTCTGGACTCATGACATTGTGACCTGTAGTATGCACCTTTAGCTGTGTGCGTACCAATGTGACGGTCTGCCAATGAGGACGGTCCTTATTATGCTCTCTCCCATTCCAAGTCAGTCCTAAATAATCCTGGGCACGATGAAGTGTTAGAGGTTAGAGGGGGAAGTGGAGTCGACGACAGCTGCCGCAGTCTATGTGTAAGTGGTATTCCGTGTGAGGAACTCACCTTCGTTCTACAAGTGGTCCATTATGTATATAAGTTACAAAAATTGTAAAGATTTTTATCCTTGCAGGAATTGAATATTGCAGGTACTGGTTTGACTAGAGGCGTATCAAGGTTGCACCCCAGGGTGGAGTTAACAACAAAGTGTCTGTCATCCCTGAAGGGTGACATGGAATGAGGCTCTTAACTTGGAGCAGTGATGAAATGCAGTCAGGGGAGACTGGAGTACTGTGTGAGGAGACCTGCTGGGAATTCAGCATTGATCAACTTAATGGGAGACTGGTACATTCGTATGTGACCATTACATCTCCATTTAGCTGTTCCTCAATTTTTTCAAATTCTGTGCATTTTTTTTTAACAGGTATGAATCACCCAAAATTGTTTTGCGTGTTACAGGTGTTATTTTCAAACTCGACAATATCAACGAAGAACGTGTGCTGCAAGATGCGGACATTGCCAATAATAGTAGCAGTGAAAAGGTCAAGGCAATCAAATCGTCTAAAAAAACCAAGACCAAAAAGCGGAAATTATTAAAACATTCTGAAACCTCATCTTCAAGCCAGCCGATACTGCCAACGGGTGAACCAGTTGCTAAACAGTTACTAATAGGACTGGGGGAAATGTACACGACCGTACAGGGGCAGCAAGGCTTGCCTACAAGTCAGCAGATTGTACCCCCTGGTCAACAAGCGATAGCACAGAGTCAGCCAGTTTTATCACTGAATCAGCAGAATTCACTCCAAAACCAACAGGCCTGGACACCGATACACCAACTTCTAGCATTAAGTTCGCAAATTCTTAGCCAGCAGCAGTCCATCGCACCAGTTCAAAGTTCGCAACTTGTTAGTCAGCAGCAGTCCATCACTCCAGTCCAGGGTTCACAACTGCTAAATCAACTGTCAGTCACCCCGAGTCAAAGTTCGCAACTTCTAACCCAGCAGCCTGTCACTTCGCTTCAGGGCCCACAGCTCCTAAGTCAACAGTCGCCGAGGCCACCTCAGCCGATTTTGACGTCTTTGCTGAAGACCACAGCACAAAGCAAAGTTGTGCCACCAAATTCACAGAAATTTGGTTTGGCCCAGAGTGCGAAGAAATGCAAGCTGACTGGTGTGAATGCTTCTGAGACGGAGGTGAGGCGCACTACTGCCAAACCTCAGGCTGAAGTCAACACAGGAAACAACATTGCCAGTGAGAGTGAATTGATGAATTTGAAACACAAAATGACAGTGCAAGAACTAAAGTTGCGATTGCGCAACAGGAAGGTTAAAGCAGAGTTAGAGGAATCTGAATTAAAGATGAAGATGGAAGCAAGCATGCAAGAATTATCAAATAAGAAATTAAAACATGAAATTTTACTAACGAAATTACAGTTTTATACAAAATTATGTGCAGCTGAAAATTTATAAAATTACGGATAGTTATGTTTTGTGTGTTTTGTTAAACTTTATTACTAACAAAAAATTATTTTGTATAATTTTTTGTACACGTGTATTTAAGGTGAATTCTAGTCTCCAAATCATCTATATACAGTAGACTCTCTATCTACCATTTTTTAGGGGACTGCCAAAAAGTTTCTATACATACAAAATTCCAGTAGATGAGGATCTGACATATAGATTATTAAAATACAACTTCTAACCTTTTTAAACTTCATGTTTAGTATAATAATTTTAAATTATCTGTGAATGAAGTTTAACTACAGTAAACTCTCGATTCTACCTTTCACGGTTCCCAGCAAAATATTTATTTTGAAGGATTCTTCATTGGAAAGACCTTTTCAATTAAATTATTTTTCACAGTTCCCCAAAAAAAAGGTTGTTATTTCAAGTGGGTCACTATTCCAGGGCTTTGAGACTCAATAGTTGACTGTAATAAACACCATAAAAGTGGGAATTTTTAAAAAGTATTACAGTAAATATCACATTACAAACATTTCATCTTAACTCGCCTAAATAAAGATTATAACATCACGAAATACAGTATATAATTTATTGTAAGACGACACTGAGTGCAAACCAACCCCAAACTTTCAAACCCTCCAAAAAAAGAAAATAATGATAGAGTTTAAAATATAATCCGAATTTCGAATTTTGTATGCGGACTTAATCAGCTGAGAGCACGCGGAGAGGTTATTGATTGGGCAGTGTGTTTATGGCGGGGCGAGACAGAAAAGGGGAAGCGTTACCGGAAGGAGGAATGAAAAAATCTATCCCTTCTCTTCCAAACCGGTCGGCCTCAAGAGGGAGGGTGAAAGGATGCCACGCTGGTTGCTAGGCAACTAACTCTCACCCCGCCAGCCATGTCGAGCTCTGCCTAGTATCACAGAGGGTAGCTGAAGCTTACGCAATCCACGCCACATATCTACACTTAGTTAGCGATGACGTACGTGCGTGGCAAATATCTGCATGTTAAAGTAATTAATATTATTTCACTTTAAGAAAACTTGTTATGAGACAGAGATGAATAAATGAGGTGATTAAAATTTATTTCTTTATAGTTTTCAATAATTAATCATTCTATAACACATCTCCCAATTTTCCCATACACTTGGGCATGTCGGAAGTTATACTGTACTTGGGCTCTGTGCTTACGCATTAGTTGGCAACGAAAGCTGTCTGATAGACCCGTCCAGGATATCAGTTTATTCAGGAGACATGTGTCTGTTGAAATAAATTAATATAAATCTTCCAATGTTCCCGCAAGAAGCCACTGAAAATAAACTTCATGCTTGGTAATACAAGTCGCTCATTGTTCAAACAATTTTTGACAAGGTGAGGTCAAGTATATGCTTCTGGAGGTATCATTTTATTTAGAAAATGCTGCGTAGAGAGTTAAATTAATATTTTGTTTAAAAATCACGTTGATTTTATACTAGATACAATTAAACATGAACTTTGCGGGGTAAAAAACTTTAAATGCAAAAGGAAACATTTTTGTANGGAGGTATCATTTTATTTAGAAAATGCTGCGTAGAGAGTTAAATTAATATTTTGTTTAAAAATCACGTTGATTTTATGCTAGATACAATTAAACATGAGCTTTGCAGGGTAAAAAACTTTAAATGCAAAAGGAAACATTTTTGCAAAAAAAAAAATTACTTGTTAAAATTTATTGCATAACATTTTCAGGCAAAACCATTTGCTTTGAAATACCACAGTNCAAAAAAAAAAATTACTTGTTAAAATTTATTGCATAACATTTTCAGGCAAAACCATTTGCTTTGAAATACCACAGTGATGAGCAATGGTTAGTCCTGATCAGATTTCTGTGATCTTAGATTGAGTTGTTAACATGTAAGAACGACACTATGCTGTACTGGATTACTGTCACATACTCGTGACTGCAGTGACCTTGTTGGAAGTCAGATTCAGCGAAGCACTTAACCGCCCTGTGGTGCAGTGCGTTTTTTTTAACCGAGATCTCGTGATTCAGTTTATTTAATGCTTCATATACTCTACCGATTCCCCTCTCGCCATGCATTTAAGTGGTGGAAGCAAGCACGTGCAGCAGAGGGAGAGAGGACTCTGCTTTTTTTTCTATATAACATCTTCCCCTCTCGCTGACATGTAAGGGGAGGGAGAAAGATGTGCGGCTGAGAGAAACAGAATACAAGGATGCCACGCTGGTTGCAGGTATCCGATTACCCTCTCGTCAGGTGTGTAAGGGGAGGGAGCCAGGTCGTGCCTGACTCGCCAACTCCGTCAGCTGAACTGAAGAGCACTGCGCCCCGCCCCAGTCATATAAACGGCAGTGCGCTTAATGTATTTTACACCTAGTTAGTAGACTTTTGCATGAATAACCAGCTTAAAAACTATCATTGCGTGAAATCTTAAGTGACGGGACCAAAGGATTTTTCGATTGATGCAATATCCGATAAATAATAAAAGTGGGTAATTTTATCATGATGTATTTGTATAGGAGTTTTGCCAGGACCACTGAAAATTAGTGGTGGATACCATTTTTTGGTACATAGAGAGTCCACTCTAAACTGTCAAAAATTATTCTCTAGAAGTTTTTTTGTTTTTTATTTTCCAAGAATAATTTAATGAATTGCTTACAGCGCTATGTATGAATTGAGTTTACATTATGTATTTTCACTATGTGAATTTGTCAAGTGTTGTGGACGTAAGGCTAGTTACAAGATTAGCATGTTATTCAGACACTCTAATAAGAATTTATAGTTTTCTACAGTGGTTATATATTTTTAATTTATACTATAGCATTACCAATACATTGTTAACTTTTGTAGGAAGTAAGTAAGTAAGTACTACTGCAAACAGTTGCATTAAATTTTTGTAAGAAAAATGTACCAGCTTTGTTTTTGAAACCAACCTAGACATGGCGACTAAAAACAAACCTCTCTGTGCTCATATTCACTGCCTCAAGTATGTACATAAGTACTTACATAATATTTACAGCATTTAGAAACAACTATGCATTATGAACATCTACCATTGTTTACGTACGAATTGGTATTAAAAGTATCAAGAAGACTGTCTTCTGATCAAGCGATAACTTTATGGAGTCATTCTAACAGCAGAACAGGAACAAAGTTTAGTATGAGCGACTATAAATAGCAATTGAACATTCCAGTGTCTTCTATGTAATTCATGCTTTATTCTGCACGATACCATTCTCGCTAGAATATAGGTGGAGCCACCTTTTTGCGGTGAAAATAAATGACAGATTTAGTCGTGTTTTNCGATACCATTCTCGCTAGAATATAGGTGGAGCCACCTTTTTGCGGTGAAAATAAATGACAGATTTAGTCGTGTTTTCTCTTGTTATCTCGGTGCCTTTTTCGTTATTTTGAAAATGATTTCGCTACATTTTTCGTCATTAACAAAAATTCAAGTGTTTATTTGTAAAGTATTTACTTTTATTGGAGTTTGACGGGAAATAAAATAACTTAATAAACAGTGACAAAACAGTTTTATTCCTACGAATTACTTCTGAGAAATTGTAAATTGAGGTGTTTTTAAACTATCGCCAAATGCGATTTAGCTTGACGGAAAAGCCAATGCGATCATCAGCTCCATATTTTCTGCAGAGGTACTTGTCGTCNCGATACCATTCTCGCTAGAATATAGGTGGAGCCACCTTTTTGCGGTGAAAATAAATGACAGATTTAGTCGTGTTTTTTCTTGTTATTTCGGTGCCTTTTTCGTTATTTTGAAAATGATTTCGCTACATTTTTCGTCATTACCAAAAATTCAAGTGTTTATTTGTAAAGTATTTACTTTTATTGGAGTTTGACGGGAAATAAAATAACTTAATAAACAGTGACGAAACAGTTTTATTCCTACGAATTACTTCTGACAAATTGTAAATTGAGGTGTTTTTAAACTATCACCAAATGCGATTTAGCTTGACGGAAAAGCCAATGCGATCATCAGCTCCATATTTTCTGCAGAGGTACTTGTCGTCNGCCAAATGCGATTTAGCTTGACGGAAAAGCCAATGCGATCATCAGCTCCATATTTTCTGCAGAGGTACTTGTCGTCCTGTCAGTAATAATGTTCCCGTAAAACAAGAATCCTCATTCACAGTCAGCATCGCTGACAGGAATCCACATAGCCTGTACTGAACTCCACAGAACATGGAAAGTCTGACCTCGTAGACAACAAAATGTTTAGTACATCTACATCTTTGCCAGACTCTGATTTAGTCTTCACTGTATCCCTGAAAACAGAGTATGCTTCCAGGTACTGGCTTGGAGCAAGCTGTTTCATAAGTGATATACTACATTTCAACAAGCCAGAAATGTCACTAGCGGTACTTTCACTGTAATTACATTTCTTGGCTCAAGAAGTGTACCAGCTGCTGAAGTAAATTATTTTGCTGTGTCAATTTCCCTTAGCTCTCTTAGTTTAGCCAAACATTTTGAAGCAACAACTAAACTGTCCCTGCTCTGCTTCAGTAGGGTCTCTAGCATTTCAGAAGTATTTCAAAAAAAAAAATCTATCGCAAAACAAAGTAAATAATTTTGCCAAATCATTTAATTTTGTGACCAGTGTGAGAGCTAAGGGAACTGACGAACTTTCATCTGCAAGTTGCAGAACTTGCTGAAGTGTTCTACAAGAAATATGGCCTGACAGTGGATTATTTTGGTAAAATATTGCACAGCTGTGCTGTCATTTTGGCAGGTATTGACAAAAGCAACCAGATCACGCAAATGGTCACTCAGGTATTCTACACTCCTAAACCACGTGTTCCACCTAGTAATGGCAGGCATTGGGAAGACCTTAACTTTTTCTGAATCTTCTGGGTATTTTTCTTTCAGAAAAGAGATGTATGCACGTTTTATTTTGCATGTGCTCATGAAAATATGCATAGTTTGTGTTGCACACTTGTTACGTTTGAGTTCAGTAGCCCACAAATTTGTCACCAAGTTAAATTGTGTGCCCAGCATTGTGTATGCAGAAGTTCCTCAGAAACTAGAATTGTAATAGCATTTATGCATTTTGTCATTTACCGGTGTAACAACAAGCAGTACTCTCTCAGTGCTCGCCGAGACCGCGTCGGGCGTGGCGCATAACCCTCACACCGGCAAACTAGAACTTGTTCGTTTATTTCTCCGTCGGTGTGGGAGGTCGCTGCCTCTGTTTTTTTTCTTGCGAGGCGAGTTTTTGAAACTTAAATGAACAATTAAACGACTGTGGCACTGCTCACTGTTGGTTTTGTTGTAAACCGGTTCGAACTCTGCATACCTGACGATTGCATGTGAGAGTTTCATATTACTACCAACTGAGCTAACCGAGGGGTAATTTCCATTTGTCATATCCAGACCTGTAATGCTACAAATATGGCGGCCCTATAACGCGACGAGCATCATTACAAATATGGCGCCTAACCGTGGGGTTGCAACATTACACCGGGCAGAATCTGAAGTGATGGAAACAATGTTTTCATACAAAATGCCAAGCTTCTGTATGACCGAAACAATCACTTGGGAGCATTCTGTACATGTGATTTGATTTTTTAGCACCTTCTCACCTGTTACGTACAATTTCTGAGCTGAGCAAAAGCCAGAGCCAGAGGTTTGCGTGGCGTACATAAAGACATTTAGATGTCCTTTTAGAGTTGAACATGATACAGTTACACTACATAATGCGCAATGTAGTTTGTTGTTACTTGCGTGAAAAACGACTTCGCGTGGAAACGTAATTTTTCCCGCCGTTTCTAAACTGACCAAGATAATTTTGGCGGTCCTCCTTTGAACAAAACAGGTCTATAGCACGCTGAACAAGCCACATTGTGCGTGAGCGCGGGAACATTCACTTTGATTTGATGGTGATTATATTTTCTGACATTGTGATTTTGCTGCACTTGTACTCACGTTTTGTTCTTCCTTCTGCCCTTAGTTGGGAAAGCCATCTTTAACATGACCGAGGTGACCCAGGGCTGGTTGAGTGTAGAATTGCCCAGCGCTATAACTCAGCGGAGAGTTAGTGATGTGGATCGTTCGGTCGACGGCCCAGGGGGCCAAGTATGCCTCCGTCAGTTTGAAGATGAAGTTATGCACTTAATATTACACTACTTACTCATGTTGACCTTGTGGCGAGACTGTAGGCCATCTCGTATGGCTGAAATATATTATAAAAATTGTGGGTGGTACTAAAAGACGTGTATGGTCCGTACCATATAAGAAGGCCACTTTTTGACAGATCGGTGAAAGTAGCGCCACTGTATATCGTTCCACCATCAGCTGATCGGCCACATAACTCCAGGCCGCTCATTCGCGTAGATCCTCCACGACGGAGCACGCCGTTAACATGAACTGCTAGGGTGCGCGGCAGGTGGCGAAAGAGTTCTCAAAAACGAAATTTGGTGTGCGTTTGTACGGTCGTTCATAAACGTAATGCAACTGGAAGGGCAGGAACATGTAGAGGGGAGCAGCGGGAAGACGTGAGTGCAGCACACATTACAGGTTGGCGTGCTAGTGCTGCGAGTGTGCGGTGTCCCACTTCTCCGGAAACAAGGTGCGGGTTTTCGGAGAACAGTATGGCGTATGCTTCGCAAATGAGCCAATAGGTAGCGCGCACAACAGATTTTTCGACGATAGCGTCTTTGTAAAGTAGACTGTTGTTACTGGCTGGGTACGAAACGTATTTCAAATATATTTCGTAAAATTATTAGAGAAAATAATTTAACAATATTATGCAATATTTCGGTATGCTTTTGGAATTAATATCAAGCACGTAAGAAAAGCGGGGTTGGAGAGGGCGGTATACGACGTGAAAAAGGTTTCGAGATTGCTTTTCATTTCTATACTGGTTGTATTATTATGCATTTCATTCTGAACACCTATACATTACTATTTTATCACGAAGTTTAGTTTCTAAAACTAAAAACTGCTGTTTTATGACCACGTAAAATAAAATGTATTAATTAATCTAGGAACTCTTTGTTATCGCGTATTTTCAGCTTGTATAATGTGCATCGGCAATGCACTCAGAATAGCCAACGTAACATTAACTTTTGTTCATTCGTGCATCAGCTGATACATGATTTTGTAAATGGCACATTGGTTGTTATGAATATCTTAAGTTGCCACTCACTGACTGTCAGAATGTGGCCTTCTTATATGAAATGAACTATAGCGCCGTACATGTTCTGGGGGGACAATGAATCACCACTCACTGAATTTTGTAAAGCTGTTTACTCACATACTTGATAACACGTTCAAGAAATGGACATGTGAATATTAAAAGAAATGGACACAGCACTTATGGCCGGCTGGTGACCTTAGCTTGAAAATAACCTAAATCAGTGTAGTGATTATGCTGATACACGGTAGCATTAAGCTCTCTTGTGAGAGTGCAGGTGGTTCTCCCCTCAGTATGGAAAGAAATCAAATGTTCCTGTTAATTAAGTTACTACTGCAATTAAGTGATATCAGCCTAAATGATGTTACCAGGGAGGCTCGAGGAGTGGAAGACCACGCTGCCAATCTGGCTCGTGTGCTGAACGAGTGGCGTCGGCTTCCGTCACAAGTTGCGTGAACCGGCGTCAAACGCTGAGTGGTGAAACATTACCTAAGCACTATGTCACATTATTGCAACGGTGAAAAATTATATAAATTAAATAAAGCACATTGGTGAAAACCCCGTTGATTAAAAAATGTCCGTTAAGGTTGATGTCAAGTTGACGGGGAGTATCACTGCACTAAATGAAATGTTACTATAATGGAGGGCTTTATAGGCAATCTCCCTTTAGAAAAACACGATTACTCTCTTATAAATAGACATTAAATACACTATTATCCTTTCTTGTGAAAAGTCTCTGTATAACATTTCCTGTGACGTGTTTGTATTTCGCTGGCTACAGTGTTGCCAATTGGCTGTCCCCGGAAGGGATGGACGAGTCCACCTGGGCAAAGGTGTGTGGGTTGCCATGCTCGATGGCTCTTAATATAATAAAATCCACCTCTGGCTGTAGCTATGAATGAGGTGAAGTTGTGGGATATGTATAGAAAAATGCTGTGCACTATTGGTAGAACTTCGGCCTGCAAGCCAGTTGACGCCACTTGGTGCATTACATCTTATGTCGCGGCGCGAGATGCTACGATGTAACGACCAACGGCCCTTGCGCCCAAAAGCTGTGTCTGGNGCAAGCCAGTTGACGCCACTTGGTGCATTACATCTTATGTCGCGGCGCGAGATGCTACGATGTAACGACCAACGGCCCTTGCGCCCAAAAGCTGTGTCTGGGAGAAACACATTTTCGGATCGCCTACAACTTTATCACAAGATTTACCTCTTGTAATAAACAAAGTAGGATGACCTTTTGAGTGGCTTAGTACCTGTTGGCAAAAAGGTGCAAGTTCCGTTCTTGTCAACCTGCACTACGCACACTTGGCCTGATGTTGGTGCGGTCCGGTGCAGTTGATGTGACGCATGATTCACGTCAACCAGTTTATAAACCGGAAACATTTTCACAGGCATTTGCATGTTTTGTGTGCGGGATAGTCTTGAATTAACCTCATTTGTTAATGGTTGGGCTGGATACCCTAGGCGTCGACCATGTGGCCCAGGTATTGAAGACATGTTTTCCGTTGTCATACGTTAACCCATTGATAACTAGTCGCTCCAAGACGAGGGATTGGTTTTGTACGTGTTCTTCCCACTTTTTTGGCCAGATCACGTCGTCTAAGTATGCGATCGTACACTCCCCCATCCAGGATGCAGATCATCATACTCTGGAAGGAGGAGGCGCATTTCGGTCCAAAGGGCATGGCGTAAAATTTAAAATGGCGTTCATCGGGGGCCATGAATGCGGTCTTGTGACGGTCTTCAGATCGTACTGGTACTTGCCAATAGCCACTTCTCAGGTCAAGGGAAGATAAAATTTTGGTGTCCCCTAACATGTTTAGTGCAGAGTTCACACTGATTAAGGGTAGGGGTGCACTTTCAGTCACTTGATTGAGCGGGCGGAAGTCCACGTAAAACCTTCAGCTCTCGTATTTCTTGGGGGCCAGAGTGATATCCGAGTTGTAATTGCTCTTCGAGAGTTTTATTACCCCATCCCTAATCATATCCCCTATTTGTTGATTAATGATCCTCAGGTGATGAGGATCATAATCACGAGGGGTGAACCAGAGGGGTTCAACTTTAATGAGTGGTATCGCATGTTCTGCCACGCTCGTTCTTTTAAGGGGGTCTGCCATGACAAATATGCCCCGCTGTTCGGTCAGGACTAGCTGGATCACGTCCATATGTTCCGCAGGTACGGCATAGTCGAATGTGTAGTTATCCAAATTGTTCTCCGTTTTCTCTGTGATGCCATAGGTTGTACACTGTTCGCCATTCGGTCAAACCGAAGTGAATGCGGTCCATGGGGATTTCAATAATGTCGTGTTATCTAAGCCACAGCCCCCTCTAGAATAACATCCTATCGTATCTCGTCGGAGACTAGGGCGATGATGTCCATAGAACAGTCACGAATATGTATTTCCACTTGGACTTCACCCATACATTCGCTAGACCCATTCAGTGTGGCCAATTGTACGATTTGTTTGTCCCTGGTGATCAACTGATGGCCTATTAATTCCGCCCGCACGACGTTATGCGACGTTGCCATGTCGATTAAGGCGACGATATTCCACTCATCCCAGTGCATGTGTATTCTGATGAGCTGATCATTGGTGGAGCTAACCTGGCTTAAGTAATGGTGGATTTTTTTGTTATTGGTAGTTTCGGGAGTTCCAGTCACGACAATGGTGGAAAGGGTGGCCTCAATCTGCCCTATTCCACTTTTTCGTTTCCCTGCAGTTCACTCGCCCAGTTAGGGCATATTTTGTGCCAGTGGTATTGTTCGACTTTACATATGTGGCAGTGAGACATGTTTGTTGGGCCCTTTCCACTATTGACATCCCGGATTTTGGGATTGTCCCTTATGCCACTCTTCCCTTCGGATGTCCGGGTGTCCACAGTATTGCTCCGCGCTTCTGTCCACATGCCTTTGCTGCGCACATTTAAATTTGCCACCCTGCGATTCTCCGTGTCTCGTGCTATACTCACGGCTGTTCTTAGGAAGTGTTGTGCTCCATTGAACACCATGTGTTGTAAGGCTGGTTGGTATTCGTGTCTCACCAATTTCACGATCGTTTCGAGCACGTCTTCCTTCGGTAGATGTGGATAATGTCTGTCGGCTAGACTTAACTTTCGCCTTTCGAATATGTCCAGGTCTTCGATGGCGCGTTGTTCCTCGGTAAACAGGACGACCTGTTGTTTTAATGTGGTATAGGTGTTTGTGTGTCTGACCATAAATTTGCATATAAATTGTCCCCAGGACATGTGGTATTCTGTGGCGGACCCCCACCATGCTTTCATTCCCCGAGTAGTTTGTTGCCGATGACACTCGCCCACTATTCCTCGTTAACCTTGTACCGTTGTAATTGGGTATTGCAGTTTGTGAGGAACGCACGTGCGAACTCAGTTGTCTGGCCGGAAAAGTTTGGGCGTGTCTGAAATTTGGCGGGTGTCATGTAATTCCGCCCAGTGAGGCTTGTCCTGTACTCGGAGGCTGATGCCCTCAGTGTTTTGAAATGTGTCCTGCTGGTCCCTATTATTCCCTGCCATGTGGGCATGGGTGGAACGAGTTCCATTTGCTGGATGTATTGGTTATGTAATCTCAGCACAGGTGGGGTGAACATGTCAATTTCCCTTTTTATGCTTGTGGGTTCCGGTATGGTCCCGTATTGGACTGTGCACTTTTGTTGACACTGTTTACACTTAAACGTTCCCTCGCGGACCGCCTGCCATTCTCCAGGGGTCATATGTGGGGTGAAAACTCGTGTTACATTCTTTGCAGTATAAGCATGTCTTTTTGGGGTTCACACAATATTCTGCCCAACACATTGAACCCTGGTTGTTGTTTGGGTACTCACCGGTTGCTGGCTGGAGGTCGTGCTCTGGACATTCTGGCTGGCATTTTGTCCACTGTTCCATGCATCGCAAGCACTGGAACTGATGGTGCAGCAGGGTAATCCATCCTGCTTGGTGTAAGCAACTCGTATGTAGCATGTGTTGACATGTAGCACACGTGGATCGTACGCAGCGGTAGGCGACCGCTGTGGAAGCGAGTGGATGCATGAAGTATGCATCCTATTCAGTCGGTGGGCACCTGCATATACCTGCGTGTATGTTATATTTGTCGAAGGGATGGAGTGTTCTGGGTTTTCCGCACTGATCACACTTCCGACGAAGTTCCCAGTGGAACAGCCGCTGGCCTCACCAAATCTAACCTCCAGGTGGCTGATACCTATTAAAAGGTTATACCTGGGGCGCTGTCTTTCTAATTGTACGTTATTCCCCGCAAACAAAAGCTAACTGGACTCTTTTTATTCACAGGATACCACCAGGAACTTTGCAATTTTGTAACTGTGATGCTGTACGAAAATAATTTAATACACAAAACTACATTACACACACACCTAACATGTTCTGCGCTTCTGCCTTCGTTCACTTGAAAAAAAATATACTAAGCATGGCGGTATTCCCATTACCACAAAAAAATAGGGCCAGTTCGCTCGGGTGTGGATAGGACTTAGATTCGGGTACCAGTATCGTTCCCCTCCTCCTCAGAATGCAAGGGGCAGTTATCTATACCACACTGCAGTCTTTCAGAGCCGACAGTTATAAGCAAGCATACAGCCTTTTGGACATACTGCACTACGGCCGCCCTCTCGGCGGGGAAGAGGGATCACGCTCTCTCAATGCAGGTGTCCCGGCTATTCACCTGAGGTAACCAAGTCCTAAGCCCCGACTTGATACACAAGCTCCACCAGGAGCACCCTAGCACAAGGCCTGAGACCCTCGTACTCAAATTGCCAAGTGTGTGGTCTGGCCGGAGTACTACTCGGGCCCCAGGTTTCTTGCCAGGACACTGCCGGAGCAGGTGCCTTCTCACCACTCGGTCTTTCTTTAAGAGGGGGGATCTTTCCAGACCTCCTCCAGCATACGGAGTTAACCAGTGCCAGCAAGAATCCAACCTCTATTGATTGGAATACCAGAGAAATCCTCTGATGGGGCCAACCCGATCAGCCTGTGCTCCCACTTATTTGCCATGGCACATGGGACACGCGATCACCGCGAAGCGGTAGCCCAGTCCTTAGTGTTGTAATCACGGACCATCTTCCCGGGAGGCAGTGGCCCTTGCCATTCGCGGGCTCTTCCCACACATGGAGCATATTTCCCGGTCCAATTGTTTACCGCGGTGCTGTCGCCCGAGGTTGAGCTCGCTTGACGACTGGTCGGCTGTGAGGTCAGAGTCTATCATCCCGTGCGAGCCTGACCTATTCCACAAAATGGCGATGCGGACCATAGTCTTCCTGGTCAAGGAGCACAAATAGATAATTTTAAGTCCGACTGTCCTCTCCGGATTTGCACACATGTGTTTGTTATGCTTTTTTTTTTGCCACACCTAGTTGAGCAAGCCATTTAACATTACCTGAGGGAACGGGGATAGTAATTAGGACGTCGTTCGGCAACTATGTTAAGCAAATCAGAATATTACCCAATATTCCTATTTCGAATACAATGGGCACCAGCTAACTGGGTGAGCATGAAGTCACAGTTCTCAGGATCGTGGGCCGAACAACCATGTGGCTGTATCCCCTGTTGCACGGTACAAATTTACAGTAAAACATAGCCAGGATATTCAGGCTCCCCCGCATGCCTTAATATTACCTTTTTACCTTATAAATGAAGCATGCCTCCTTGAGGCTTCAATAACTTCCTGGATAGGGCCAGGGCTCGGAATACAACACTAAAATGAGAACTCATGAGTTTTGGTTAAATCAAGTAAATTGTGTTTTTGTATTGTACACACGGATACGTGTGTACAATGCAAATTAAAGCGGACCTTACTCACAAGGTCTACCAGCGGCCATTACTGTACAAAAGGGCCAAGANGAGAACTCATGAGTTTTGGTTAAATCAAGTAAATTGTGTTTTTGTATTGTACACACGGATACGTGTGTACAATGCAACTTAAAGCGGACCTTACTCACAAGGTCTACCAGCGGCCATTACTGTACAAAAGGGCCAAGAATGGCGCGAAAATTTACAATGGTAATTAAACCTCCAGGATCGGTAAATTGAGCTGACGGAGGGGTGTTGCGAACGCAGGGAAAACTGTTGGAAAACTAAATAAAAGTTCCAGTAAATTACATTAACCTTTTGCAATTAAGTGTTCCGAACAAAGTATGAAAGTCCCCCACGACACGACGCACGTGCAGCACCTAAGACCCTTGAAATCAGACTGCTGTATCTTGAACAGACGAGTGGCATCTTTGCGGAAAGCTCGCTACACTCTGCGAGGTAATTTAATTTACTGACCCCATTAACTTAGAACTTTAATATATACACATAAAACACTGAAATATTCTAAACGCGTTTTCTTAATTCTGTAGAGAGTTAAAAAGTCTTTAATAGGCACTAATTTAAATACAAAACATGATTATGGGGTGTTTTGCAGAGCACGTGGGAATTTTAGTAGGTCTGTTAAGTTATGGGGCACTCTACGACCGGAAGGGTCAGGTTGAAATAAAGATTATTATTTTTATAATAAATATTAAGTGTATACAACACTTAAATATCTTAGTCTTGCTACACTACACCTCATTAAATATGCACGTGCCGTGCATTTATTCTGCGAATACTTCATAATCCCCTAAGGGCGAATTTCACGAACATTTGCCAATGGGTGATAAATTCTAATACTATTTACTACACATTCCAACACTTGATTCCTATCCTAATTACATGGATGTCTCTAGGGACACCACAGGCACACGACTGGATCACTCGGTATCAGGTCATGGCCCGTTCCCAAGTGAACAATGCCGATACACATCGGGATTCACGATGTGCTTGTTCCGCAGGCCGCACTGGTGCAGCGACTGTGAGCCGATTATATGATGATAGTGGACGTGCCAGACCATGCAGGAGTGGTCCTTGTTAAATGACCTCCCCTCTGGAGGGCACTGTCACAGCTGGCAGGGGCAGCTCAAGGCAGTGTGGTGCAGCAGGTGTTTGAGCGGTGACTCGGCCGCGGGCGTAGTCATCTTAGCGAGATGAACTGTACAGAGCTGGATCGCCCTGCTGCAGGGTTGCATGCCAACTGGTATCGGTTCAACTTACCCTTGGCAGGTGAGATCTTACTGTTTCGGTGGAGTTAGTCGGCTGATTCTACACCTGCTCGATAGGTTGGTGGCTTTGATACCATAGTCACGCTGTTGCTTCTACTGCTGTTACTGCAGTACCTCTGTGGCCGTCAACGACACTGTTGATGGCGGTATGGTCACCCTGTCGAGGAGATGCTTGGCCCGACACTGGACCTGGCCACCAATGAGTTGCGTGACCTTGCAATCTGGAACGGGTCACCTAGAGGTACGGGTGTGACCCGGTGGGCCTCCGACAACCCATGGCGCTTGGCGCCTCACATCTGGTGGTCGGTCGTCATTCTGGGCGCTCTCCATGGGGTCGGGCGTCCCCACATTTCGTGGTGCTGCCATGTCACCTGACAAACCAGATGTCCTTGAGGGCGTCGGTATTGGTTGGTTGCCATTCTGTATCGGCCAGGACTACTTTGGTCGGTTGCTGCTGACTGGTGTTACCTTGGGGTGCCATGGCGCCTGGTGTCGGCGTCTCCGGCGCGGCACTTAGGTCGTCACGATGATTTAACTTGCCTTTGCGCACCCATGTGGATGATGTCAGTCTTCTCCATTCACCAAACCTGGTTACCGCATTGACCCTAGAAAGGGTGGGTGATGTGTCTCTTATAGCCTCTCTCCACTCATGGCAACCCAATGCTACCAGTGCCTCCCCTGTGCTTTGCAAATTGGGCTCTGCAGCCCGTCTCCCTATGAAAACCAGTTTCTTCGCGACTGGTCATGGGTATCTGCCATGATGGTTTGGGCCGATAGCTGGCACCTAGACCCGGCCACTTAGCGGGGTGTTTGACCACTTGGCATTCAAGTCGATAGGGCCCAAAACTTGAATTTCTTGTGTGAAGAAATTCTAAAGTATGGTAAAGGTCAGTGTCCAATGATGGCTCCTCCAACTGCACTGCTAGTGGTATGAAGTGGTGGCGATGACTTGGAGGCTCTAATGATAGTAGGAAGACCAATTATTCAAATTGATGAGAATTCTTCCAATTCAGAGCGAGGGCTCCCATCCCCGAGGAATCGAGGATGCATGCCGCTCCGAGCCGATCGTACTCCATTCTTCCGGTGGGCATGCAGGTCATTGAAAACCCACTAGTGTCATGGCAAATAAGTGGGAGCATGGGCTGATTGAGTTGGCCCCACCAGAGGTTATCTCCAGTGTACCGATCATTTGAGGTTGAACTCGTGCTGGCAGTGTTCAACTCCGTATTCTAGAGGCGGTCTGGAGAGATTCCCCCTTTCAAAGAAAGACCGGGCGGTGAGCAGCAACCTGCTCCAATTGTGCTCTGGTAAGACACTAGGGGCTTGGATAGTCCTCCAGCAAGACCACGCGCTTGGTATCTGAGGGTGAGGGTCTCAGTACCTTGCGGAAGGGTGCCCTCGGCTTTACTTGGGAATCAGGTTGGGGCTTTGAATTTGGTTACCTCAGGTGCATGGCTGGGTCACCTGCTATGGGAGGTCATGATCCCTCTTCCCCCCCTTCCCGCGCCGATTGGACGGTCGTAGTGCGGGATGGCCAGATGGCTAATAAAATATATAAGTACGTTGGCCAAGAGGCCATGCATTTACATCTTGTAGTCTTCCCCACTCCAGAGGGGTGGGGGTGAACACTGCACAGAAATTGGCGCGGGCGGCCGACCTTTGGTGTTCTCGCATGTATATATGATTTGCAATTTGCAGCTCTTTTGGGAGCCGTGTGGTTTTTGGCAGCCACTGTTGGACGCACCGTTCCTGTAATTTCCTGGCCCATTCAAACCTCTTTGACATACAGGCCAGTTTACATCACTTGGTGGTGTATTACGTCTTATGTCGTGGCGCAAGCCGCTACGATGTAACGACCAATGGACTGTGCGCCCAACGGCTGTGGCTTTGGGGTAAACACTGTTTCGGATCACCTAGTAATTTATTACAAGAGTTACCTCTTGTAATAAATAAAGTAGGGCAGTCTCTTGAGTCTCTCAGTACATGTTGGCAAGAAAGTGCAAGTTTCGTTCCTGTCAACCTGCACTACGCACTCTTGGCCTGATGTCGGTGCGGCTGATGTGGCTGCGGCGGTCGGAATGGGCACACGGAGCTCGTGGACGCGTGGTTCACGCAATGCTTGAGATTGACTAAGCATGAACCCTGTGATACAGCAAGGCTTGTGAATAAAACATTGTAATATTTCCAAACAGCAAGGAGGAAAACGGCAAACTCAAAGATGAATTGATGAAACTATTAAAATGCAGGGATCTCAGTGAAGTAAGCAATTACCTTGAACAGAGACTTCAGTGTGACAGAGAGAAGGGCGAAATCCACATCAATTAGTGCAAATACCTATCACAAATTCTAGATAGATTTGGAATGAGTGACTGAAAACCAGACATCACTCCATTGGATGTAGATTGCGACATGAGTAAAGTAGACCCCATCGTCATTAACGTATTTAGCTGTGTGGACGAGACTTGACATTGCGTATGCTGTGAGTGTGCATAGTCAATTTAACAAAGTGTATAATGGAGAGCGCTGGGAGGCTGCAAATAAATTAAGGTACTTGAAAGGTACTTCTAGCTGCTGCCTCCTGTACAGGAAACAGGAAACGACGTCTTCGGTTATGTGGATGCTGATTGGGCAAATGACAAGCAAGACAGAAAATCGTATACAGGTTTTGTATTTCAATTAGGAGGAGCAGTTGTCGCCTGGGAGTCTATAAAGCAGCGAACAGTAACCCTATCCAGCACAGCGAATGAGTACATGGCCTTGTCCGAGGCAATAAAGTAAACTATCAATATAAGAAGTCTGCTGCACGAACTGCTTGGGAATAAAACTAACATTGTGTTACTGAATGATAACCAGGGGGCTCAAAAGTTGGCAAATAATCCAATGTTCCACAAAAGGACGAAGCACATCGACGTTTGCCATCACTTTGTCAGGGATGCTGACAGGATAAAACTGGCCGACCTTTCCTATGCATCCACTGAGATGATGATTACTGACATTTTGACCAAAGGGCTACCTAGTGCTAAACACAGTATTTGTAGAAAGTGCTTAGGCACTGTCACCTGATTAAGGTAGTGTTGAAGTTGGCAATATGTAATCTGTGGACACAAACATTTGTTAAGTTATAACATGATATTGTGCTTAATAATTACAACAAAAACCACAACCTTTGGTATGTTTTTCTGTAGTGTTTCTACCTCCCTATCGCCTCTGCGTTGCATGTTGTTTTCTAGCACCCAATGCCCCAACCTCACTTTCAGTTTTTTTATTTTCCATCTTCAATCTTTCCTCTTCAAGTAGTAACTTGCTCTTGACGTTTCGTACATTAAATGCTTCTTCATTTTGTTCCAAACTTCTTACCATAATCTCATACTTTTCCTTGGGCAAACTCCGCAACATAAAAGCAGCAATGGTTTTGTCTGTAAAACCTATGCCACCTTCAGCCTACTGATGACACTAATTTTCAATTTTATCCATGTATTCTCTCATTGATACATGCGATATCTGATGTCATTAAGAGACGCATCGTCCACCACCGTTTGAATGAAGTACAGAACATTTTGATTCTTATTTTGTTGCTTAGGATTCCAATCAGCTTCATCGTCCGGAATATCTTCAGTAAAACCCTTCAATAACCTTCTTTGCCCTAAAGCAGCTTTCACTCGTTCGCTCCAATGTGTATAATTTTACTTTGTAATGAGCGGCACAATGTGGCAATCTCTTCCAGCCGCCATCTTCCAAGTGTACTCTTTCTTTCTTCGCCAGGAAATTCATTCAAACATCGAACACTTGTACACCGATTTTATCTACCATAAAGTTGTCGCTGTTTGATTCGGCATCCTGGGCCCATAACCTGTTATTCAGTTCGTGCAGGTATGGATAAAGTATAAATTATAACACCGAAGTTAACTTTCCTCATTAATTTGACAAACACGAGACACCGCGCAATTTTTTTTATAACAGATACAAGATGAGATATGGTGCCAACCCACAAAACAGAGACAACAAAATTTCAACACAAAACAACCGTTGCCAACTCATAACATGGCCAAATGGAAAAATCCTACTTGGAGGGGCAAATGTCTGCTGTCTTCAGTTGAACGTGGAACAGTCAAGTGTAACTTTGTTTCCTCCCATTATGTGGCTGGTGAGTGAGAGATGGTAGCCTAGCAACCAGCATATAGTCCTCGGGTTCTCCCTCGCGTGACAAACTGGGTGGGGAAAAGGATCCTGTAGAGTGACGGATGGAATCTTTTGACTGTTCCCACGAATTACCTCATAAAATTGCTACTGTCGTAAAATCTGTACTGTAAATTTAGGGGTAGCTTACTTTTTTCTATGCATATATAATTTTAGTTATGCACTGTCAAGGGTGCATTTAGGGGGACAGAGAAGTGCTTAAGACAGAGAGTCTCTATATCACAAGTTGTATGCACAGACTAACTTACCATAAGTGTGCACCGGGCATGGTATGGGCAAAGGTTTTGTATTTACGAAGAATGGTTTTTTTTTGTATAGATTGAGGCCTTGCCAATTAGCTGTAGCAACGCAACCTCTATATTTTATTGCTACGTGCTAACAAATGCATACTTTGATTGTAACTTCTTGCATTTTTTTTCCCCCACAATGTTTTTTCTTTGATTATAGTGATTTTTTTCAGTTACTAAGAGAGTTATAAATTTGTTACCGTTGTAAAATTGGGATTTTACTGTAGTATATGTTGAGTTTTTTATTCTCTCTGCATTCTACGTTTCTCGCATCCTCCCGTTTGCTGGCATTATATAGACGTGTGCCACTTTTGCACCCGGGTGGGTAGACTTCACGGCCACCCAGCCAAGCCTGTGATGATACCAGGGGTTCCATGGCACTTGTCCTCATTTTGTGTGCTCCGTGTGTACTGCACGATGGAATGAACAGACGCGTCCCTTTGACAAGCCAGCCAATTGCAAAGTGTTAACCCTTAAACACCATCCCCAACCATTGAATATTTAAGGTGCAGCAAGCCAGCCCTCAGGGTTCATTTTTGTTCGTCTTCGTTTGACAACATACCTACGGTTAATTTGCAGATTCTCAACTCAATGCCATGAGGTGTTGGCAGTTGAGCATAGTCAAGTGAACGGACGGGTGGACAAGTACCACCAGTTAGACCAGGCAACAACAGGGCATTCGGGTCATGCCTTCGCAGCCCAGTGCTGGACCCGTGCATTTCACGTCCTGGAGCCACTAACTTACTTGCTGGATGATGAGGTGCATTTTTCTGTCGTCTGGTAGGGCAACAATAGGCTCTTTTGGTTGTGCCTTCACATTTCAGTGCTGGTGGCCTGCTGGATCTGTGCTTTGCACATCCTGTAACCACTAGTATACTGAATCACGAGGTGTCTCGTTCAGATGCCGATAAGGGCCACAATAGACTGTTTGGGCCATGCATTTGCCTCTCGGTGCTGATGGCTTACTGGATATGTGCTTCATGCGCCCCAGCATGCTGGATTGTTAAGTCGAGTCCTGCTGGCACATAGTGGGGCAATAGGCTGCTCAGGTTATGCCTTCACATCCCAGTGCTAGTGTGTGATGGATGTGCTAGTCATGTTCCTGAGCTGCCAGTGAACTGGATCATGAGGCACATTGTGCCAATACCTGTACGGTAACAGTAAGATGCCTGGTTCATGCCTTCACATCCTTGTGCTAGTAGCATGCTGGATCTGTGCATCGTTTGTCCCGGAGCCATCAGTGTGCCTGATTAAGAGGCCCGTATCTGGTGGTTACCCGGTGCCCAAAGCGGGCAGGCATGGAGGAGTATCAGTAAGTCCTAGGCATAGAAGTAGCCAGAAGGGGAACACACTCGGCCAATCTGACCTGGCGATGTAGCAGGTCCCCAGGTCCACCCATTCACAATTGACCTTTATGTCAGGACCCAAGATGGCAACCATGTCGGTATTCAAATGTGATTGTGGAGTGAATTAAAAATGGAAATGATGTTTGCAGTTTGGCAACATCACTTGTTTGATACTAGGTGGAATATGTGTTTAGTAGCAATTTCTTTCCTGTGGAAATCTTAACCTGTTTTTATATGTGCCTTTCAAGTGCCCTTAGCTCAGTTCATCCCTTTTAAAAAGTATTGAATTTGTGACATCATTGTTTCGCCCTTCGAATTCAAGCCAAGGGAATGTGTGCCCATGAACAGCCACTTCGGTCAGGAGAATAAGAACCTCCAGTTCACACTCTAGTGGTTTTTGTTATTTCATTAGCATTTTTTTTTCACGCTATTGAAAGCAAAGAAATCATAATTAAAATAAAAAATGTGTTTAATTTATTAATAATTTATCCATGTTTACCTTTGAAGTTACAATAACTAGAGAAACAAGGATGTTAAAATTCAAAATCACTCTCTCACCATAAACAGGTTTAAGGAGATGTGGAGAATTGTCAGTAATGATGGGATCAAAGGTCAAGTGAACAAAAGTGTGTGGCAGTGAATTCGAACACAGCTTCAAAATTACTTAGTAATGCTAGCAAAGGGTGTGCTTCTACTGTTTCAATGTTTTTATGATTCTTGTGCGTGTATTTCAGTGAGTGCCATGTCCGTTGCAAAAGTTAAGAGCTTATGGAATGCAGTGATTGAAGCATGAAAGCCTCTGTGTTTGCTATACGTGTGGTACCGAGTATTGGATGTACGAGGTTTATATGGTTTAACTGTGAACAACTGAACTCATATGTGCTGTATCTTTTTAAAGGCCATATCTGTCTATATTACAACTTCGTACTAACTTTTTACCAGATGATGTAAACACAATTAAGTGTTGTGCCTAGACACATCTGTAATTTGGATATTTGCCACACTCCCAAAGAGTTGCTAAAAATCCTTAAGTTCGGTCAGTTAAAAAAAAAACCTAAAAAATAAAACTGATACATGCATTAAAAATTGGTTGAATTAGGTGTTTTGAAAAATATGTTTAACTGCATGTCATGCATGTTTTAAAACACAAATTTTATTTCGGCACAGCATTATTATTATTAGGGTATATAATGATAAGATTGTGTATTCAATTCCTATATTACACACTGCTTAGCCATAAGAGTGCAAACTTATTGGGTGTTTTTGCATTGAGGTGATGAACTTGATCCACACATGCCATTTCACTTTGGCTGCTTCAAACAAGTAAAATGGCTCACATTGGCTAAATATTGTAAACTTACAGTTCCACGATTCACATATAGGTATGTAATTTATCATCTGTCTACAACATTACAAAGAAGGGACTATAGAGTTCTTCTATCTCCCACCGAGCACATGCGTACAGCAAGGATGATGGTGTCACATCACCTGACCTTAATGGAAGCAAAACAAATAACCATTACGGGGGTGGAGTGGAAAGGTGACTTTCAGGCATGTCTGCTAGCACGTGGCCAGGTTGGGGTGGAATCAGTTTACTTATGCAAGCTGAAGGTAAAGACATTTCATGAGTCAAGTGGCCTTTTCTTTTTAAATATCTTGTGTTGTTGGTTGTAGTGGTGGTGTGCTCAAATAATCCACTGATGTTATTGGTCTCCCGGCCAAGTAGCAGTGCACTTCATTGGGAAACGAAATTACTCTATTTCCAGGATGCCAATTTTAATAAAAATTGTGGCGTTTATTTAAGTAAATACAGTACAGCTCGTGCCATATATTGCTATTGAAACATACAGAGGCAATTTTGATTAGATGATTTAATATCTCTGTATGTAACAAACCATATTTAGAACACTGATACGCATGCACCTTTCTTAATGCTCAACGCCACCTTCCCACTAGGTAGCCTACTACCCCTGCGTGCTATTGTTGTTGTATGTGGGTATAAAGAGGCATTTCCAGACATAGGAACCATCAATTTGTAACATTTATTCACTGACATACTGTAGAATGCCCTTAAGCAACCACATGGGCCTAGGAGTGTGCTTTGCGAATCAGCATACCAACAGCAGCAGGACTGAGAGGAAATTTTTTGTTTAGTGCTGTTTTGTAAGGGTATGTTTAAGCAATTCAGCAATTTTATTTTCAACAAACATGATGGATTTTTAACAAGTAAATGATCTGCATCAAATCTATCTTGTTTTATGAACTTAAAATAAAACTGCTAGAAAAACCCACTGTATGCTACAGAAAACCTTTGAGGATGATGCCAATAGCCAAAGCACATCTTTTTTTTTTTGTGGTACAAATGCTTCAAGAACAGACGAACGTCTGTCAACAATGATGAGCAGTCTGGACGACCATTAACAAGCACCACACTGTGATCCAAAGCGAAAGTTTGCAAGGCCATTTTTGTGGATCATTAGGAAATTATGCATGTTGTTTGTGACTAGGGACAGTTCAAAGCATTTTCTTGGATGTTTATGCCAAGATCGCAGAGCCACGAACAAAAGGTCCATTGCGTTTCTGTCTGCGTGGAACTCCCAAGTCGGAGATAACCGTCAAGTTCTCAAATATCATAACCGCTGATGAAACATAGGTTTACGATTATGATCCTGAGACTAAGCAGCAATTGTCGCAGCGTAAGTTGCCAAATTAAACTGCGAACGAAAAATTGTGTCAAGTTTGCAGCCATGTTAGGACCATGTTGGACTGTTTTACAACATCTAGAGGATTGTCCAAAAGTAATTTGTACCTCCCAATCCAACTGTTGATTGCAAGTTTCACTGCAAGTTTTTGAAGCGACCAAGGGAGGGTATTCAACAGACTCCCAAATAATAGGAAGAACAATTAGTTTCCCCACTGTAAAAATGCACCTGCTAACATCACTCATTTGACAATTCCACATCCTATCCACCCGACCTTACCCTCTGTGACTTTTACCTATAACTGAAAATAAAATTATCCTGGAAGGGCACTGTTCTTAACACAATTGAAGAGATTGAGGCAAAATCGCAGGTGGTCAATAACACACTTTCACCTAAGAACTTCCACAGATGGATAAAACCATGGCAAACTGCTGGCATCGCTGTATCCACGCTCAAGATTTCTTTGAAGGACACAGCGGAGACTAGGCGTTATACTATTAACATTTTTTTAACTGTCACCGTCTCTAAACTTTTAGTAAACACTTCGTAGGTAGAACATGCGGCTACCTTGGTACATGTACTTTCAAGAGGCTGTGGCAGGGGAGGAATTCAATTGCTGGAAGTTCGCAACTGGTAGCACCCAACTTCATAGGTGCCCTCAGGGTGCTGCCAAGCTTAGAGGCACTCTGAAGCAGTTAAGTTACACTGGACACCAGGCACACAACTTCTTGGCTGATCAAGAGCAGTTGATCAGCGGTGCTCCTCCCACTATAAGCAGATGACAAAAGTCTTGACTTGTGCTTAGTCGGCACAGATAATGTGTAGCAAAACAGCTGCCGTTGGTGTATGCTCTAGCCTGTAGCCCAGTGGCCAGTACCGCGACAGGCTTTGAACAATTCTCGCTGTTTTTCATTTGCTTGCTTGTAAAGTTTTCGTTGAAATTATGGTGCTAAGCAAACCTTCTGCTAGCATATGTAGTTGTCAGAAAAGTGGTTAGCAAACAAGGTCAACCTATAATCTTTATAGAGTGCATTCTTTTTTTTACTATCAAAAAATTCCACGAAAGTATACACTTTTAACAAATTAACAGTTTTGCAACAAGAGCGTGTGACGCTGGTGAACACACAATGTGAGCATCTACGTCAAAAGTAATATTTGTGTAAGTGAAGAAGATTTTTCAGGAAAATAGTTACAGATTTTAATGGTTTTAACAAAGACTGTTTTTGGAGAGTGGTGGTAGAATTTTACAATAAGTGGGAAAGTACCGACAAAAAAAATTACGGCAGCTATGCGTGAGAAAATAGATTATATGTTTTCATCAAATTCCACAAGATTTTTTTCCAGTGTCTGTTTATGTTATAAGAAATCAAATGATGGGCGGAAGTTTGTAATGGAAAATAATAAACAGCATTACAACTGTTTGGACAGGGAAGAAGAGTTTGTGCTGCCATTACAAGCTACAACACAAGAATTAATTATTTTTTCAATGCTACACACAATTCTGTAAATGAAAATTAATACATATACATTTGATAGTCGTTATTAATATGTAAATTTAAGTGTCAGAATGTTTTTAGTACAAACGTAAAATTGAGCAGTTCGTCTGCCCTGGTTGTTTCCTAATAGATATAAATTTCGAAATATATCTTGTATGTGTTTGATAGATTTCTGTTTCTACTAAATTCAAAATTTTTTTTTTTTTGAAAAGAATTGTAATTTATATTACAAAAGTTGAGATTGCATGGCACACGTATTATGATGGGATGGGCGCTTGATAGATGTGGCAACACGGCTTGGTATTGCTCGCCGATAGGCTGACACTGTGCCTGGCATAGTACAGCCAGATGTTCTTGTTGCAGGTCTTTACACACGAGTTTAGCAACCAGTGCTTGCTGATATTCCCACCATTGCCTTGCTTTTCCTTTTGTGGTGCACCATCTTCAACCTCTGGTACAAGCAACTGGGAAGGCTTTGATGCAAAGCCTTTCAAAAATGGTTTTGGGGTAGAGGATTACACACTGTGCATCCCCAGGTTACGGTAGGCCCATTTAAGAGTTGACTTACACTTGTACTAACTGACAGTACCTATTCTCGTTACTCAGTTCCAGAGCTGAGGTCCTTGGTTTCCTCACATGCTTCCTTCCGTCCTTCCCGCTTACATCAGGACACAGGGTTTAACGTCACGACAGTAGGCATTAACAGGGGTTTCCGAAAAAGAAGCTCTTGCTAACTCAGATTACAGAGAGGCATGGCAAACTAGTCAGCCAGTAGGCCTTTAAATACGAACCATCATTACAGTTCAGCACCAACAACGATGCGACCACTTCCACAACCACAAAGCTGTTCCTACGAGTGGCAGTGATGTTGCTATCTGCACATTTTGCAATGCATATATGCATTACGCTTACAACTGAGCTCCAAGGTGAAGCTGCAACTACTAGAGCAAGTCGTAAACAATTAAGATGCACCGACTACTACACAGTATGCTTTCAAACACTGCCACAATAAGACAGAAAGAACTGACACAACCAAACACAAGCACTAAGTACAAGAGGTTNAAGTCGTAAACAATTAAGATGCACCGACTACTACACAGTATGCTTTCAAACACTGCCACAATAAGACAGAAAGAACTTACACAACCAAACACAAGCACTAAGTACAAGAGGTTCACTGAAAAATTGCAAGTAATTGTGTCTTGCAATCTTTAAATGCATTAATTCATGCCAAATAAAGTACCGTATTGTTCCAATTATAAGGCAACCATTTTAACAAGAACCTTAACTGTAAATATTGGTAGTTGTCTTGTTTTCGTGCATTGTCAACAGTAACACTAACTTTAACTCCAGGCCAAGGTCACAAACACTGTGATGCACTGGCAAGTAGTGAGCTAGTTTTCAGCCATGCACTGTGCTGTTTACATTAAACTGTTACTGCTAAGACTGTATGTTAATTAGTTTGATTGCATGACAATTTACTGTTCGTTGAACAAACATTTAAATTTTAGTCTGTAATTCGCTACTGACAGATTACCAACATTTTATCCAGATTGGCGAAAGTTGACATTCAGCATTCACTGGAACAGTAGAGCACAAGTGAAAAACAAATAAATTAGGGGTAGAGAAGATGATGTGACACTGACTTTATAAAATGTTGTTTATAAATGAAGCTGTTAGGACAAATAATTGTGCTGCTGCATGGAAGCACTGCATCACAGAAAATAAAGTTCAGCGAAGGTGTAAAGATTATGACAAGCTACTAAGTGCTCACTCAATATGAACGGTATTTAGTGGGAGGGGAGAAAGATAATTCTGTGAAGTTGAATGTGCAGCTTTGTCAGAACCAAGCGAGATGAGGGACGGCCAGTCACACAAGATGGAAGCCTTGGAAGTGGCAGAAAAATGGTCTGATAATGAAAATGCTAGTAAATCGAAAGGAAATAATTTAAAAAAAAATTTTAAGTGCTATGCCTTTAAAATGAAAGTTATTAATTTTTTCAAATATTAACTTTTTTAATACGCTTGTGATGTGTTCTTTGTTGAGAAACTTGAAGGGCAGGTAAAATAAATGGAAAAAGAAAAAAAAGTTCACTGGATGGCTGCTGGGAGCCGGAAAATAATACACGACAGCAACATTGCATCCACTAGTATACACAAAAAAACAACTGCCAAAACAAAGGACTAGCGAAAAACTAGTTCCAGCTGTGACCACAAGGCATGCCACCAACAGGATGGCAGAGATTCAAAAGTCAAACACCGGGGAGGTGGCATACAAACAGTCACATATGTGTGTTTTAATAAGCAAACCTCACACTGATTCACTTTTTTTTTATTAAATATATTTTCACAGTTTCTGCTAAAAGTGTGTGTTAAATTTTGATGCCTTCCAAAAACTGCAGGTCACCTTATACACGTGATTGTCTTATAATTGGACAAATATGTACCATATTAACATGCATTAAATAACAACAGCACATGCATGTAGCCTTGCTAACAGAAGAAATGAAAACACCTATTGAACATACAATTTTATTAAGCCAAATGGTACGTAATAAACTATATAAATTAATATAACAACATTACTTACCACATGAAAAACTTCCCACAATAAGTATTTGCAAAATAAAAATTTACAGCACTTTAAATGATTGTATCATGCACGTTATCCCCTTATTGCATTCGTTTTCACTTTTAACTTTACAACATACGATTCATATTTCCTGTAGCTCTATGCACCATAATAGTCTTTAGTCTTATCAACACAGGAAATTGTTTATGCTAACATGCTACATAAGTGGAACAGTCCAACACACTTACCCAGTTTCCAAAGTAATATTTTCATTACAACCAAGTATTTTTCACCGTAAAAAAAACAAATCACACCCCTACTAATGTCTTATCCATTTTCTATCAATATCAAGTTCTCATAAAACTTCTACATCATAATCATCTATTACCAACAACACCCATCCACACAATCCCACCAATCAAAAATAAATACAACTTGAAAATACATTAATTGTAATGTTCCAAAATGAAAATATTTACACGTATGTACATGAAATTATGCAAATAATAGTTATCTTGGGAACAATTTTTCATTGTATCGTTATTGCCAGTCATAACTTCATTACACATCATTGGTAAATCAACAAAAATTATCATCACACACACACACACACATATATATGCACCTTTGGGTAACAAAAATCTGAAGAAAATTAATAAATGCACATGCATACTCATAGTATTGTTTGTATCAATTCATCACCTGTGTTCTTATTTCACTTACACATTGAAATAGTGAAATGTTTCAACATCAAAAAATGTATCTTAATACTGGGTACAAGGAAGGTTTCTAATTATTTCTTACGAAATAAATTTGACCAGGCATGGCGCAAACATTCAAGCAGTTGGCTAATAGTATCCACTTGCACAGACAGTAAATACTATACTAAATTAACTTGTTACACTTGTTTTATACAATCGACTGATGAGTGGAATGGTGCAATGCTGCCACACAACTAAAAAAATTAAATGTCAGATCATGAATGCCACTGTGTTGTTGGCAACCTCTTACACTTAACACAAAGTTGAGATGCAAGCAGTTAAATTGCTGCTGAATAAGACATCTTAATTACAAAAACATACATTCCAGCCACAAACTTCTTTTTTTTGAAATAACAAATTCAAAAAAAATGTATTCTACACAACAAATGTTTGAACACACATGTCAAAAGTACACTTCTGACAGCAAATAATGACGCTGGTAAACCCTGCCCTAATCAAAATAGAAAAACTTTTTATTTAATATTGAATTTACTTTACGTTCCTTCAATGTAGTATTATGTGTGTTAAAACAGCTGCAACAAGGTTGATGGTAAAGAAAAAGGAGTACAATTTTTTTTTTACTTACAATTAGAACCTTAAAACATTAATTTAATTTATGCAACTGTAACAAAAAGATGGCAAAAACTAGATGGCATTATAAATAAAATAAATTGTAAAACACTTGCAGAAGACCAATTGAAAATTATTACCCTTGAATTCTTTCAGGTATGCAAAATTTCCTCTGCTAGATAATAATTACTATTCCTACAATGTGTTTATGTTGGATGACATGAATCCAAAGCTAAATTTAGAAATTTAATTACCCNAAAAAAAATGTATTCTACACAACAAATGTTTGAACACACATGTCAAAAGTACACTTCTGACAGCAAATAATGACGCTGGTAAACCCTGCCCTAATCAAAATAGAAAAACTTTTTATTTAATATTGAATTTACTTTACGTTCCTTCAATGTAGTATTATGTGTGTTAAAACAGCTGCAACAAGGTTGATGGTAAAGAAAAAGGAGTACAATTTTTTTTTTACTTACAATTAGAACCTTAAAACATTAATTTAATTTATGCAACTGTAACAAAAAGATGGCAAAAACTAGATGGCATTATNTACAATTAGAACCTTAAAACATTAATTTAATTTATGCAACTGTAACAAAAAGATGGCAAAAACTAGATGGCATTATGAATAAAATAAATTGTAAAACACTTGCATAAGACCAATTGAAAATTATTACCCTTGAATTCTTTCAGGTATACAAAATTTCCTCTGCTAGAAAATAATTACTATTCCTACAATGTGTTTATGTTGGATGACATGAATCCAAAGCTAAATTTAGAAATTTAATTACCCTTGCATATTGAAATAATAATGTTGAATTCAATTATAATAATTTTTCATATTTTAGAAGTAAATAAAACAAAATATGCTAATCAACACACGTATTGCCTCAAATAGGCAACATGCATAGGAATAGTTCAAACCACTAACGGAGAGATTTTATACACTCCTTATCTAACAAACTTTCCCAAATGTAAAAACAGAAGTTTTCAAGTTATTTGAGACTAAATTTACATACTCTTCAACCTAAAATTTACGTGGTCACTGGCCAGTTCTCACTGATGTGAAGTATTCATGTAGTTCCAACAACACAATGCATTTTTAAGACCAAACACCACCAACATTTTATTATATAGAAACACCTCAAAATACTGGGTAAAACTGACTGAGCATAAATGCATAGTCTCACATGTACTTACAATACACAATCATAGTTGCCAATTATTTCAGTTTCAATAACAAAAAATGTGATGAAATAAAAAAAAAGCAAACAAAATACCTAGAAAGAAAAGTCTGGAATGCCCTTAGACAAACTTGCAAATTGCAGAATACTTTTTAGATTAAATCACTTGTCAAATGTAATTTCCAAACAGAGTGGAGAGTATATAGGTACGAACACCTGACGTACATGTCCTGGATTTAATGAGTGCAACAATTTAATTAATAAGTTTACTTCCAAGAACTGCACATACTCCTAAATTAGGCGTTCAACTATGATGCTCAGTTTTCATGTCTGGCAGTTATCACTGGNAATATTGAAGGACTTTATTGCTTTGGTTCATTAAGGTAAATATAAAGAACGACTTTTCCAAAAATCGGAAAAATAATACCTGCAAATTTTATATATGGTTATTACTAATCAGTTTAGGGGTGTGGGAATCTTCGCATTTCCGAAGTCGAATCGAAGACTTTTGTACTTTTGACTTCATCTTCGAATAAAAAAATCTTCGAGTGAAAAGTCAAAGATTTTCACCAGGTGTTTTTTCCACTGAAACTAGCATCAAAACCAGTATCCAGTATCATTAAGGGCGTGCGGATATTAGAAAAATCGAATAGTAATTTACGAATTATTCGCATTCGAACTTCGAATAACTTATGCGAAAATTGTGAATAATTTACACTCCTGTTGGAGTGGTTGTAGAGCTGTGCCGGCTTTATGAAAGTTTTCCGGGGGAAGCACGCTGGGAAAGGATGCTCAACTTACACTGTTTTTCAAACAAAGTTTGTAGTTTTTATCCCCAGCTCCACCCTGCTGAGATAATCTACCAGCTTGACATTTTGTCTCTCTCTCTCTCTCTTTTGTTAGGCGAACAAGATGTCATGCTTGACACACACACCAGTGGAAGGCTGTTTAATAGGAGGGTGACCGACCATAACACAAATAGTGTGGATTTTCTATCTCGAAAAATTCATGTTTCTTTGCCTTTCTAATTTTAACATGTGCAGCGATGTCATAATTTATCACGTGCGGGAGTTGGGCTGACGTAAGTACCACACCACAGCTGATATGTCTTTTTGGGAAGAACCGCACACTTTCCTTGTAAGCAGTGAAAGTGGCTCAACTCTCTTGCTCTGAGGCCCTGATGCCACCACAATCTAGCAAGTTTACTATCTTGCCTGACATTGACAAGGGTCCTTGAAGGAGGAAAGAAAAGAGGCCAAATGTTGGTAGCCACCCATTGAAAACACTGTGAGGTGGTGGAGCCAAATGGGACTGTATATATGGAGCATGGTAGTTTTTATAAAGTTTGTAGGTATTTAAATGTATAATTACTACTTTCTTGCAGATTTTGATATTTCAGTTTTTCAGCAGTACAAGATTAGGATATGTTTTATTCCATTGCTCAGTGTCTAGTAAGCATAAATTTTTTTTGGCATTAACAGTACAAACGTGTTGGTTGAATACACTTGAAAACTGTAGCCTACTATAAATTAGTATACATATTTTTTAATCCTTTGACTTCGATTTTTTTTTCAATTCCTTTGCATGATGCAAGCTTCGCTTTGACTTCGTTTCGCATTTTAAAAAACGACCTTCGCACATGTCTACTAAACACACTTCATAAGAATTTTACCGGGGCTTTACGTAATTTGCAGTATATACCATGAAATGTGATGGTAAGGAGGGCTATGAAGATACAGTGATTTTTCAGTAAAATGTGTGTCCAATATATTTATATTGGGTTTCTAAAGGGTATTAAATGCGAGAATACCTTTTGAAACAAATCCTTAATGTATAAAACATCATTCACAGGATAAATTTATGCAGAGGCGCTAAGGTTATACAAGTAAAAAATACAGCAATCAGTGTCGGAACATCATGTAATTCTGTTCAATTACAGGCTTACCTTGTCTATATCCACGAGAGGATTGTACTACGTAACGTATTACTAGAAGAACAAATATACATATAGTAGATCATACAAAAAGACATTCACACATGATGTTCATAAACTATTAACGTGTATCGCCATGATACATTACAATACATTCTGTGACCAATTATGCACAAGAGACAGGAAACAAATGTGCATCGGTTCTGGTTTACACCACAGTTGTATTGTGGGAATTTGCGCCACTTCAGTGTAACGTGTGATTTTGACTGTATGGAGGTTTGTGANGGATTGTACTACGTAACGTATTACTAGAAGAACAAATATACATATAGTAGATCATACAAAAAGACATTCACACATGGTGTTCATAAATTGTTAACGTGTATCGCCATGATACATTACAATACATTCTGTGACCAATGATGCACAAGAGACAGGAAACAAATGTGCATCGATTTTGGTCTACACCACAGTTGTATTGTGGGAATTTGCGCCACTTCAGTGTAACGTGTGATTTTGACTGTATGGAGGTTTGTGATGCACGAGTGCTGTTATAAGTGTTTTATTTCAATTAATTCTGTTTGACATGTTAAAATATAATATTTGTGCAGTAATTTGAGTGTCTATGGAGTTTCGCCAAATTGAATACATGTTAACGTGTCGTGCTTAATTATCTACGAGGTATGTCGATTCAATGTTTGAATAACGTAATGTGTAATACATTTGAAGTTTTAGCATGGACAGCGATTATGTTGTAGTGAATTGTACTGTGTAGTATAGCGTGGGAATGTGTTAATTGAAGGGGTTACATGATTTTGCCGCCAGTCATGTAAAACGTAGCAGATCTAACCAAATTAAACCTAACTTCACGATAGGTAAATCACAGGGGTGGATGACCCTACGTGAGCATACTTATGGTTTAGGCACATTTTATTATGTGTGGTATATCTATATGACACGGTTTTGCATTTTGTAGTAGGTCGTCAAGGGTGTAGATATCGCTGGGTATGCAGCTATTTGATATGTAGCATACCTAACGGAATTAAACCTTACTTCACAATGTGTAACTCACAGGTGTTCTATGAACTGCCGCAAGAAGATATACGATATATCATGTGTTGGCAAACAGTACCCATGTATTTACATATCATGAAGGTAGGCATTGTTCGGTTAGGTCTTTTTGCATTTAACGTATTTACGTAAGAAAATATAATGATAATGTACATATTTTACACAAGTTGTACTCCACAATTTCCCTGATCTTCATAGACCTCCCCACTATCGTATTTGTGGATTGTATTGCTAATATGTTGATGCCTCTAGAAATTTTTTTTTTTTTGTGTAATTAGTAGAGTGGAATTAAACCACTTTCCGTGAATTTTTCTTTTGTTTTTGGAAAAGTTGCTATTTTTTACAATTACCTTTTCTTCTATGTCTTGTCATATTTTATGCTGTTTAAAATGTGTTTACAGTTTATAGAAGAGAGTTATGTAGCAAAATACAATGCCAATATTTTCATTTTAAAAATTTACAATATTTGATGTATAAATACGCGTATAAAGAGCACACTTCTAGCCGTTTTCATAGTTTCAATATCATTTCTAAATCACACAATACACTAAAATCTCGTTATAACGTATACGAATAAAGCCTCCAATTTTATACTTGGTAATGAAAGTATTTCATACTGAATGTCTTATTTTTTGAACCTNTGTATACGAATAAAGCCTCCAATTTTATACTTGGTAATGAAAGTATTTCATACTGAATGTCTTATTTTTTGAACCTTTACAATATATGGACACTTAGTCATTTTAGTACATTAAATTAATGTGTAATTATACAGAAATATTTTTTAAAAAGCAAGGACAAAACAGTACTCTTTAAACAAGAAAATGCACAAATTAGCACACCACCCTTAACAAGCAACACTGAAGAAGGTTTATTCCAAAAATATTTATCTTTTGAAAAAAATTAATATTTCAGTAAGAAATCCTCTTTATTATTCCTGCAAGAAGAACTTGAAAATTGACATTGCACTCTGTAAAACAAACAGCTTTATATTAATAAACATTTTTGGCAACAAGGGGGTGTAACGTTTATGCTTCTGGGGTATCAATTTATTCGTAAGTCGTCTACCTATTGTTTCCATATTTCCATGTCAATATAATTTTGATTTTACGCGGGAGATATTTAAACACTGTCTTCACATGGAAAAAACACACTTTGACACTCAATTTCTACATTATTTTAGTAGTTAAAATTGACTAGTTTAGATTTTTACGAGAGTAGCAATTTTACAAAGTCATTCTCATTAGGGAGTTTAATCTAAGAGATGCGGCACCAAAACACACATATATATATATACTTCCCATTTATACATTCATGTTTTTATGTATGAAAGAATTCAAGATGGTGCTGCATGTCAACGCCGTTAATCTAGGTCGACATACGAGGATCGACGGAATTGCAATTGACAGCAAGAATCAATTGTATGCAGTGTATATGTCAACAACATACTGAACATGACTCAATAATAAGCAGGATATTTTACGTACTGTATTCGTACACNATATATATATATATATATATATATATATATATATATATATATACACTTCCCATTTATACATTCATGTTTTTATGTATGAAAGAATTCAAGATGGTGCTGCATGTCAACGCCGTTAATCTAGGTCGACATACGAGGATCGACGGAATTGCAATTGACAGCAAGAATCAATGGTGTGCAGTGTATATGTCAACAACATACTGAACATGACTCAATAATAAGCAGGATATTTTACGTACTGTATTCGTACANATGCAGTGTATATGTCAACAACATACTGAACATGACTCAATAATAAGCAGGATATTTTACGTACTGTATTCGTACACAAAACCCAATTATGGGTTGGAAATAGATAACAAATCAACACCCCTTTACATAAACCCTGCGTATGGACATTTCATTGATCCCATTTTGGAAGACATAATATAAAATGATCTTTGTTGTAAAGTTAACCTAGATTTTGTAAGTTTACGAGAAATAATTTTACATTGTTTACGTAGGGTATTTTGGAAGTAATTAAAAATCTTATGTAAAAGTGACATTAGTTAATGTGAAGTATGTTATAATGGAATTTTACTGTAAATAGTAGTACAAATTAAAATCCTAAAACTTTAGGTGTAATAGTTTACTCAAAGGTGATGTGTGTGAGCTCATTCCGTAAGGAGTGTACGAGGTGTGATTGAAAAATACGGTGAATGCTGCTGCCATGCGTCATCCAACAGGAAGGCAGGAATCACCAATAATGGCATGTACAACTATAGTAACAGCATGCGACATGTTTTAATTTGTTTGGTGCAGTCAATTAGGAGTTAAGGTGTTTGTCTCACAGAGAGCCACAAAGCATGGCTCTTGAATAATCAGAATAAAGTTTCTCCGATTCTGACCGTCCGTGATTCAGGGGGCAGACAGATAAAACGCGTAACAATTCAAATCATCCAATCACAAAAGTGGTTCTGGACTAAAGTGCGTTGGAGCACAACTTGTCCTGAAATCTTTTCACGAAAGATCATCAAGCAGTCAATCCCAACAAGGCTTTAACATTAGTACCTGTCATCCAGCGGTTGTGAATAATGGAAGCATGGGCCAGAGCCGCACTTCAAGGCACTTGAGAGTAAAGGGGATATTATGGTAGGTCACCCATCACAGTTCATTGCTTTAGCACGTCTCATTCCCAACTTCCCAGGCACACCATAGGCCAATCAGCGAAGGACATGGTGGCAACATCCAACCACATCCCTCTTTATCCACATGCCCAGTATATGCTGCCCCACTCTGATGCTGGCAGCGGCACGTTAAGAGTGAAGGCTCTGCCTCTACNTATCCACATGCCCAGTATATGCTGCCCCACTCTGATGCTGGCAGCGGCACGTTAAGAGTGAAGGCTCTGCCTCTACAAGTTGCAGATCTCCACTAGCCAAGTTTACAACAAAGGGTACACGCATGTCTAAAAGTTTTGATATTCTCTTAGCAGAGGAATGCAAAACTTTCATTTTGCAGTGTTTTAAAAAAAAAAATAGATAGTTTAGAATAGTTGGCTAAATACAATATACAGCATAAGAAAATTATTACTGTATATACAGGATGCATATTTCCCCTGTGTTATAAACAAAACAACTTAACATTTTGAAACAAATAAAAAATAAGTACTACATTGCATACCGCAACCTAACATAATAATTGTAGTTTGCCTTTTCATTTGAGAGCATCCTTACCCTGCATTTGTATGTTGTTACTCATTGGCCAGAACAGAAATCAATATGGGGATGGGAAGAGTTTCCTTGCTTATTATGATAACTGAATTAAGTGTTTCCCAGCAATGTACAAAATCAAGATGATTTAACAGCTAGAATGTTAATCAATCTGGTGATGTTATAGCGGTGCAGGCAGCTCCAGGACCATTTTGGTACAAATTTAGAACGTAACCACTTTATTTGATGATAATTACATTTTTAAAGTTGTTTTCCAGGCTTAGCGCTTGGTAAGCAGGATTTCAGTTGCAAATGATTGTAAAACTACAAAAAGAAAAAAAATGTGCATGTTGCTTATGTTGTATATGACATTTATGAAATGGCGTGTAGTGAAGTAAATGTGTGCAAGCCAGATGCCAAATATTGTAAAATCTAAAGATTAGAATTTCATGCAGCAAATACTACATCAAAAACAAAAGGATAAAAGAAGATGAACCAATTGCTATCTCAACATTACAGAAGTAGAAGTTATACACACAAATTTAGCATTACCTACTGCACTACAACTACAAAAAATTTACCAATTGCATGCCCGTCAAATGGGACTGTCTATTTTTAAGTTGCATGCAGTATTATAATTCCGGTACTGATCAAAACTTTAGTCACTGATCTTCCACTCACATTTTGTGACTCTCTATGACACTCAATGAAAATGAACACCACATATGACTCATGGCTAGCATGAAAACTTAAAACATAACATTGTTTTTATTTTGAGAAATCTTATTTGCACACTTTTATGTAGTTCACAACACAAGAACTTTATGTTACAGCTACATTTTTACACATCTTCAATACAAACTTTGCTTCAAATTTTACCACCGTCATTGTCCCTCAGTCTGACGACAAAAATCAGTTACGAAGATCTGAATGACATATCATACAATTTTCAGTCTACATGTGAAACCAATGCAGGTCTGAAGCCTAAAATATCTGGCAACCAAGCAAACAACCTATGCTTCTAGATTTCAAATTGTCAAGTACATTATTATAGCTTTGCTATACACACGTACTGTGTATTTACTTCTTAATTATTTTCATGCTTAATAGACATGATTACTGTACAAAATAATTGTTAAATATTGAAATTTTTCCACAGTTGTATAAATAAATAACTTCAAAACTATAACAATAAATAAATATCAAAATTTACATGACCATTACAGAAATCAAAATAGCTGTGGATTTAAGTAAAAATAATCAGATAACAAAACTTTTGAATCCAGAAAGTAAACATGACAAACAAAATTGTATGTACATTACACACTTCAAAACCACACGCACAAGAAATAACATGTGGATGTAAAATATTATAAAAATACTATTCTGCACCTCATTCTTGGAACAAATTATTATGAACTGCTTTCAACAGTGACACGTTAATGTCCACAACGATGAATCTAACATACTTTACGCTTATCTACATACTTCAAAGTATGTATCCTGTTTAAAACATTATAGAAATAATTTTTCCATGGTCTTTGTGCATACTGGACACTGAACTTTTCACGTGATTCACCGAATACTTGTAAACAGGTTAAGAACTGACTTGTTCTCCTGCAAAAAAAAAAAATAACAATTATTACATCAGCTACTTTCGAGAAGGCATTACTGCTAACATACTACATAATCAATATCTAATAATGATGGCCAACAAGAATGAAATAACACACAGAATAAACATTCCAATATATAGGTAACTAGGGGGTAAGGAGAGGAGTTGAGACGTTTTTGTCCGTGCCGATGAGAGTGAAGTAAGGTGAAGATGGAATGCAATGATGTGGGAAACTGGAGTACCCCAAGTAAACCAGCCGGCCAACTGCAACGTCCGCCACATTTCCCACTTGCAAAAATCCAGGTGATCCCACCAAGAATTGAACCTAGTTGACCTTGGTGGGAGGTGAGCAGGCCAATATGTCTCAGTGGACATCATTAAATAAGGAGCAATGGAGAATGTGATGACTGAACTTGAATTTTGGTTACGTTATTCTCAAAACCATGATCAACTGAAATGTACTGACAAGAGAACGCCACAAGAACAGTTTCATAAATTAAATTTCACATGCACTCTCTTCAAGGTATTCTTGGAATATTCAACAGAATGCACACTGACTACACTGATAAAAGTAACAAACTTTACACTTCAATAAGCAATTTTTTTAATGATAACCTTTATTTAAGTGATAAGATTATATAATCATACAAAATCACATAACCAAATAATTTGTAAAGAAATAGCTTTTGTTTCCCTGTAGACAGAAGCAAAAATGTAGAAGTCTTCTTATATTCAGATAAATACGTACAGTAATACCATGTCTGCCTGGGATTTGAAAGATGGTCATAAAAGTGAAAAGTTGAGATTTTACTGTTATTTCTTCTGGCCTGGATTGGCATAGCACTTAGTGTAGGGTGTGTGGAAGTTCAGGAAGGAATGTAGTCTGACATCATTCTGTGGTGTCCGGCTGGACATGAACAAGCACTACATTTCCAAGATCCCCAACACAAGTGAGTCCCGAGGCATGAGTTTGTTGGCCCAAAAACAGAAGCAGCAGATTTTGTCAATACTTTTTTTTTTTGTAATGGAGTTACAGCAGCAGAGTTTTGCATGTACATATTCCAGCTAGGGAATACATACATGTGCAAGCAAGCCCAGAGGGAGAAAAGAGGAGCTGAAGGCTTCATGGGGCGAGGGAACACCATGGGTACAAGCTGGAGTGCAGATGATGCAGAAAAGTGACATGAATTTGAAGACAAGCTCTGAGACAGTGGTAACTTGCATAGGCACATGACTAGGATGACAGCCTTAAAACACTGCTAGCACCTCCCTCCGATGTTGCACATACTGCACCTGCACTCTCATATCAGGGGTGGCTAGACAGTAGTGGCGTGGAGAGGAGATATTTGGGCAGCTCTTAACTTCGAGGTCTTGGAAGCCGATTTGGGTGAAGCAAGGTGGATATGTAGCAGCACTAGAATGCAAGGGTGGCGAAAAATGGGAGATCCCTGAGGAACCTCGCTGCCCAGCACCATTGTCTGGCACGATTTCCATGTGTGAAAATCCAAGAACGGCCCTGCCAGGAATTGAACCAGGTTCACCTTGGTGGGAGGCAAGTGCTCTAACTGCTGTACCACTGTGGCCCTTAGAGGAAAAGTGGATTCCCTCCTTCATAGGCAGATGGTGTGCCTTCAGGCGGCTGACCTCCACTCATGTGTTACAGGCACCATTCATTCTATCAATTATGTTTCATTATCAGGGGTGTAATTCATGTCCACAAGAAATAGGGAGCATAGCACAAATCTATGTACACAAAATATATTTGTTTTAGTATAAGGATTACAAAAAAGTGAAAAAGGACACCACGTATTACTGAAGACCACTTAATCTAAGATGGTTAGCTGTCTAGAATAATACAGACAAACATTTAATGCATCAGACAAAGAATGGATAAACCACTTCCAAACAAAATGTTTAGTTACTGCTCCAAGAAGGAATATTTACACAGAAACGGGAAAAGACACTGGGATGAAGTAAATTACAGTGCAAGCATTGATTCCCATTCTGAATAACATTTCCAACTTGTCTTTCAAGCTTTGCGAATATGTGGTTTTTAAGATTTGTTTTTTTTTCGAAATTTAGGACTATGGAATAAACTCTTCTCAAACGTGGTTCCATACCCAACATTTGTCAACACTGTTACTTTTGTTTAATGGTACGTTTATCAATTAACTCTGTTGAGACTATAATTTTTAACTTTTCTACCAATGTAAAAAAACCCAAATTTTACTACTCATTTAGAAAAAACAATCAAGCCATCTGTATCGTCAATACACCAACAAGTATCTACTTTACCAGTTACGGTATAAGATTAAGTTATTTAAATATTACTTGGTGTAGTTATCTTCATTCAATTTTTCTGTGTTTATAAACTGTTCTAATTACCTATTACCCCTCACAAAATTTAGAGTTTACAATAAATTTTTAACCACTTATCCATTTTTGTTAATATTAGTCAAACAGTGTCTTTTAGATGGGAGTGGTAATTAATGCATTTCTATACTTATAAAGGAATTTGTAATAATTTTAATAATATAACTTAAATTTTTTCTTTCTTAATTTTGTTTTATATTAATATGATTTAATATTGTAATTATAAGGTCCTCATAATTACTCTGATCTAGATTTATGTCACGTCTTTGGATATCATTTATAGTTCATTTCCTTGGAGAATTTTGTGACTTCTTTGACATTTGTAATACGAAAGGTGGCTCCTTGGTGGAATTCGAACAGGGCAGATTAGCCTAATTATACTGCAGTCATAATTTATTTTTTGCTGAGCCATCCTAAAGATTAGGATATACTTATTTAAAGCAAGATGCTATTAATAAGAACTGGCAATATTGACATTTGGTGAAGTAATTTTATTGGATATAAAAACATATAAAAATGTTGATACTAATCTGTTTTGGTTATTTTATTTCAACTT
This sequence comes from Clitarchus hookeri, assembly GCA_002778355.1. NCBI lineage: Eukaryota > Metazoa > Arthropoda > Insecta > Phasmatodea > Phasmatidae > Clitarchus > Clitarchus hookeri. The sequence continues at coordinate 6,096 of NQII01005100.1, read as the reverse complement.
TTTTGCATACGTAATAATTTTATTGAAAGAAGGACTTTTAAAGAAATACTTTCCTTTGAAAACAAACATATTTTAACACAAAAATATTTGTGAAGTAAACAGAAATGTTTGTGAAATGTCACCTCAATGGTGGTAGTGTTAAGATGCCATACGTAAGTGAAAATTGTACAAACTTAGATATCATTAACTGAGCAAAAAAAAAAATTTTACCATTTAATTTGAATTTTTTATCTTTATACTCAAATTGCAGTGTTACAAGAAATGTATGTTACAAATGTTAATGTTACTCCCATAGCTAAACTCAATAGTTCCACAAAATACAACCAGTGTGTTCTCACTCAAGAGTTTGACTCAATAGTGCTCTCTCTTTAAAGCAGTCATTACAAATGCTATTGCTAAGTCTTGAATATCGTATATTTTCATATTTATATTCATTTCTAGAGTAGTACCTTTATAGTTGCTCACCTCCATGGATGTGTTATTTTTAAAAACACACATGCATACAAAATTAGTTGTAATAACCAAATTAAAGTTTAGAAACAAAATGGGTTATTCTGCATAGTGATAAACCAAACATTTGTCACCTCCATGTCTCTATGTATTGCTGGTACTTAGGCATAGAATTATTCTGAAATTTATGGGACACTTCACTCCCTAAGTTTTTTTTTTTTCATTTTTATGATTGTTTCTAATTGACAATAAAGATGCTTAAATCACAACTTGTTTGTTTGATCAATCATCAAATTTAATTCATTTAAACTTAGAAAGTATAAAAAAAAAAGCTAAGTGTCACCTCCAAGACTAGTCCCCACTTATATTTCTTGCAGATCTCAAGATCATAACTTAAAAAAAGAGGGAACAGACTTTGTGTTTCTCCTCTTTTTAAAATTTACATAAATATAACACACTTAAACCAGAAAAAAATTTATCATAATATAATTAATTTCATTTCACATTTTATGCTTAAAATGTTCCCCCTAAGTTTGTCATCACCTCCGTGAAATACACTAATACTATTCCTGCCATACACTAATAAATAGTTCATCCAAAATCCACCGGAGCAGCACAGTAGCGAACCTTTGTGTGAGAGAAAGCTTCAGTCTGCCATTTTTTCCACAGGCTACATTGATTTCTCTTGATAAATGGTTTTAATGACAATTTGCTTATGGTTTGTGCAACATGCAAGAGTTCTTTAATTGCATGTCAACACCATGGCTTCCATAACTTCAGTACCAATATTTAAAAAAAATGTTTACTACCATAACCAAGTACAAATTCAGAATGCAAACTAACTAATGTGACAATTATATTGTCACAGGGTCTGTTTGTAGTGATACCTGGTGACATTTCATGTGGAGGCTGGCAACACCAGTTTTTATTTTGTGTGTGTCATCTGTAGAGACCTGAATAAATAACATTTGTGATAAAAAAAAAATAACGCAAATTTTAGCATTTTAATGCGAATAAAGCGATTTTTCCCGTTTTACTAAAAATAAAGCTATTTTGGAAATTTACACCAACCTTTACTTGAAACTAAACCTATATTCGCGGAATGAGTGTTATGCAATGATCTGTTTTGTTGCTTTGCTAACTAAACATGGCAAAAAAAAAAAAATTACCACAGATACGCAATGAATGTTTATATCACGTTTTGTAGTAGAGGTTAGGGAATGCTCGCAGCACTGTTTACCAAATGTCGGCCGTCTTCATTACAGCAACAAGTTATTTTTGGGTGTTAAAGAATGCAAAGCTGTTTGCAATATTTACAAATGTTTGGTTTCGAGAGGCGGTACATCATAGAGGTCGAATAGTACCACAAACTTAAAACGGCACATTGAGTCTACGCANATAAAGTACCACAAACTTAAAACGGCACCTTGAATGTACGCACCCTTTGAAGTGGAAGAGCTTCAAATTACAAGTGTCCTCCTAGGCCTGTTGTACAACTCTCAACACAACTTTCTGGCAGATAAATTGCGCCTAACCATGCCATAATTGCGAGTACTTCACAAATTTCAGATAACGATTGTGTGGCTACATGTTCATCTAGCCCTGATGTAAACAGGTCTAAACCAAAATTTCACAACGTGTATGAATTAATGGAAAAAAGTATACCTTATCCTTAATCACATGCCCGCACTGTGAAAATAAATAGTCTCATTGGAAAAATTATTTGCACAGACCTTTTACCATTTAGTATTGTGGAAAACAAAGGTAGGTTGAATACTACAAATACATTATATGCATAATTCATATGTGCATAACATCTTACACATTTTTTAAAAATCAATTTAGATTATTTTTGTCTTAAAAATATGCTTAATTACTAACTAGTAATGGTTCGTAGATTTTTTTTATCTTAATAGTTTTGCCTATTACTGAAACAATAAAAACAAAGACAATTAAAATTTTCTTTAACTAAATGTTTTAAAAATAAAGTTTTTAATTTTTTGAAAAATGAGAAAATGTTATTTTTTCTTGTCAAGGAAGTATCGGTATTGGTATTGGCAATATTGGTAAGTTCGTATCGGCAATATCGGAAAAGGCTCAAAAACCATATCGGCTCACCTCTAAATATTACTAAACCTGTTAAGAACAGTTTTAAAGCTTTTGGACATGCCTGACTTAATGTAGCATATTTGCAACATAATCCATCATACCCAAATAAGAGCTAACTTTCAAACCTACATTACCACTCACCTTCTGAGATCTGGCTTTACTAAAAACATTCCAAAACCGGAGAGTCTCATCTCCCGCCCCAGTCACAATAGCTTCACCATCTGGAGACATGGCTAAGTACAGGACTCTGTACGAATGGCCCGTCAATTTAGCAACCTGAGTAAGGCTTGGGTATTTCCACACCAATATTTGGTTCTGAGAATAGCCATGTGTACTGACCTATAAAAACAAAACATAAAAATAGAATTAAGAAAAAGGCTTTGAGACAGGGTTGTGCAAATGTAACTTTTTTTTCCTCACAAAAAGAAAACAAAAGATATGTTATGAACTTACGTGAAACTGAAACGAAGATGAAAAATAATTTCATAAGAGTTCATTCCTAATGAAAGTTGAACAAATTTCACATTTTAGCAAGTTATTCATTATAACAAATTTGTTGCAAAACCAAAGCAAAAGATTGTAGGATATGGAGTATTTATCAAAGGGTTCTTACCTACATTTATTTTTCCATTTTATGTAATTTTAGTAGTAAAATAATAAAAACAAACAAGATGATCTACAGGCAAAAAGTTTCTTTGCTGGTGCATTAAATGAACATTCATTTAACACCTGAATATTCATCTAAATAGAGAATTTTTGTTTTGCTACAACTTTCGGCAAACAAATTTCTTACCAAAACAAAACCGAAAGTTGTAATTTTTATTTTTTATTTTCGTTTCAGTATACTGAATATTTGCACAACCCTACTTTGAGATATAGGATGTAAATTCACACCACCGAACTTGACACTGCCAGAAACCACAACATTTGAGAGGTCTGCAACAACAAAACATTAAAAAGTAACGCAATTTCAACAAACATTCGAAGAATCATTTTTTCCTGCAAACATCTGCATTTTCCACACTGACACACAACCACACCTGATGTTACAGCATCAACAGATTGTGACCATAGCACGATGGCAGCAGAGCATTTATCAGTAATCTGCCCCACTTCCAATCGGAATTCCGAAAATCACGCTTGGTAAAAAGTCTAGACGATGGAATGACATATTCCATTTGAGTTATTTGCAACTGTAGTCTGCTTGCAATACTTGAATCTGGAAACAGCCTTTGGAAAAGAGAAACACAAGCACTTACACTACACATAGAATTACGCAACGTAACAGCCTGTAAGCACCACAGAATTTCAGCTTCAGTAACTTGCTCCAGAAGTAGAAATTTATCGTTCCCTTGTGGTAACTTCTGCTCCAGATTTTTGTTGCCTGCAACACTTATATTGGTCGGACGCGAACTGGGGGAAGGTTTCTTTGTATTAATAAGTACCATTGAAGCCTGAGGAATGCAGCAAGATGGAGAACCTACACTTGTATCTGTCAAACAATCACTGCAATCTACCCGTGGATTACTGGTAAAAAATGTCTTCAATGATTGCGAAGAACTGTTACCAATCTGACACGTGACTCTTGATAGCTTGTGTTTGCCCGTGTTGCTTGGAGAAAATTTGGTTCTGCATTAATCACAAAATGCTGAACTGCCATCTCCCTGCACTGGCTTCAACCATGACAATTCAGGGTCCAAAAGCTAACTTTGCTTGAAGACAGTCTTTTTGCCACACATTGTGGTCACTTAAAAAATCCATACTTGAATACACAAAAAAAAAAAAACTACTAAAATAAGCATCACGTAGTATATTACTGCCATTGTTCACACATAGAAGACTTGCTCAAGCACAGCAAACCATATTTTTAGGACCTACTTGCTTTGCAGCTAGCTGAATAATTAAAAAAATAAAATAAAAGCTGCAACAAAAAATCAAAACGTTTACGAAATTATTTTTACAATCACGTAACACTTGAAAGTCTACCTACCGCCCAAAAAAAGTCGCATGCAGATAGCAAACATAAAATTTTACATCACTTTGAAAAGGCGTCAAAACATGTATTCAGAGTTGTATCTCTCAACAGATGAAGCTTGCCAAAGCTCTGGTCTAAACTGAAGCTAAGGCACAATGGTTAAGTGCCTTAGCTTAAAAAACAAAAAATTAAAAAACACTAAAATGTTGAAACATAAATTTACCGGCACATCACATGAATCTCACAAAAAGGTTCCATAGACTCTGCAAATATACAGCCACGTTTTTTGTAGTCTATGCGTTTTTTCAAAAAATTTCATACAAACAGCCTTTTGCAGAACGTTACAAGTGTGCACAGTATCCTCTGGAAACATTTTGTCTTCATATGTAGCACAAAGTTGGTACAAAGAACGGCAGATGTCCATTTTTGTTGACGTGTAACCGTTGTCTGACAAAAACCTGTCCATGAATACACGACACTCGTAATTATTTCCACTATAAGGTCGAAATAAAAAACATTTATTTCACAAGTGATTGTAAATACATCACTAATTAAAAATCAAACATTCTCATGAATATAATGAAACGTTGAAGTAAACAACTCAATGTTGCAACAAAACACTACTGTCTGTAACCAGTGTTGCCAAAAATTCTGTATGCATTTCTCGTACAAAGTGGTGAAAATTCCCATATAAAACACCAAAAATCTCACGTACCGTTGAAGAAAGAATTAGGCATAATGCAGAAACTATTGCTTTATGGAATTTTTTTAAATGTTAGTCATTTTTATATTACTGATGAGGTTATTTCATAGGTGTTCATCTAGTTTACTGTTATTGTCACAGCAGGAAATTCTCGTACAAATGCACACAAATTCCTATCTTTCAAGCGTATATTATACTACACATAACTTGATCTATCGCACATGTTGTGCAAGATTTCTCATATATTTGGCAACACTGCGTGACCTTCGGCAAGGAAAGGACATGCACTGCACGTAAGTCGTAATGGCGATGGATCTCTCACAAAAGAATCTTGGGCGATTAACGAATTGCTTCGGTGTCCCATTTTCTTAAAGATAGCTTCAATTCAATTCAAGCTTGTGAGTAGCAGTATGGGAATTATTATTAAAATTCCAGGTTTTTAAGGGAAATTCCCTAACAATTCCCGGTTTTCCCGGCCTGTGGCCATCCTGTGTCTATCCACGAGTACCGCCCTGTGAGTACTTGTGCATTCTGTCTACTTTTCATAATGTAATCAGTAGCCTAGTAACCTTATTCCCACCATTTCTTACTGAAATTTTTTCAACCATTTCATTTAAATTCCCTGGCCTTGCAAAAATTTCACTAATATTTCTCTGACTTTCCCAGAAATGTAGAATTTCCTTCCTTTTCCAGGTTCTCCCCATTTTCCTTGATGCTACTATTTATGAACAAAGCATACGTCCACAGGTAAAAAGTATGGAAACTGCTGGCTCAGTGAAACATTCTGATAGTAATTGTGTAGCACAACTACACTCACCAATTCTGCTGAGTGTTTGGACCATGCTAGGTTGCAGACTTG